>JASANE010023937.1:0-24910 GCA_030248225.1 Trileptium ribeirensis | reverse complement strand
TATGTTGTTTGTAACCTTCTTCGGTTCGTTACGTATCTATTATTATGAACACGACCACTCTACTGGGCATTAGCACTCGGCTTGTCGAACGATGCTGTGCAGCTAAACCAACGGGAAAAACAACACCAACCACACGATGGCCAAACGCGGCTTGTATTTACCTAAACACGTTAGCCTTAATGACCACAATCCAAACAAAAGTCGGGCGCTGAAGCACTAGCGATCGTCAAGGTCAACGTTTGATCGCTACCAGTGGACGGGAAGACAGTAGGCGGCCGGGGGCGGGACCAGGTTCACGCCCTGGCTGGTCGCCTACTGATAAAAATACAATTTTACATGTGGGACCAATAGGTGGCCTATTAGAGGCCGTTTTGTGAGCTGAGAACGGAAAATTTTGGTGTCCCGGGCGGGTTATCGGGGTCCTGCTTGGACCGGTTAAGTTAGGTGGCCCCGGTTTTCGATGAAACTGTTAGGGTAAGACCCTGTGGAGGTATTGAGCTTGAAAAATCGGGGAGTTTTGGTTATTTCTGTTAAGATTTAAACCGTTGAAAATTTAGCGTTTAAACGCCTATTCAGGGGTCCCTAAGTATTCAAGGGTACGGAGCGGGCTGACCCGAATGCGAGATTTTGAAGCCCCAGGGGGCCCTAAAGATACTGAAACAATTCTATTTCGCGCGGAGTACCGAAAAACTATAAAATTTTGCCTTTAAGATACCTATATAAAATTGGGGTGTAGTTGAACTCTGAGAGTTTAAATTTACCTCCGCGCTTGGTTTTCGCTTTACTCACCGAGTCGTTTACATACAGATGCGTGCCAGGATGGGTCCTCACGGTTCGAATGCCAATAAAATTTTCCGTTTGTGTTTTGATAAAGGTTCTGCACAGTACCCCGACCCATCCTGACACACGGTACTACCTATAAGATAAAATAACATATCATTCATTTAAGGCACACAGTAAACATACAGGTTATCATTGATTTTACTTGGGTCGACCGGATACCCTACTTAGGGTCACAAATATTCCGTCTTGGTGCCAAAATCACCCCGTGCACCTCGGGCGGGTGGAGCGTGACTACACAACATTTTATATCCATGACATATTATGACATATTTTATTTTTATAACAACAATTAATGGTATACGGCATAATACTCCGGTCACGCTCCACCGGTATCCGATCGCCCGTCCCATGACATTTTTCCGTATTTTGGCCTAAATTTAGATATTTTCTCCTTCCCATATATCCTGTTAAAATCCCTAAAATTTCGGGCTGTTACATAGCACTTACCGCTCATACTTCAAAAATCTCAAATACCGCTCATACTTCAAAGCGATTATTCACAACATAAACTGACTGAAAATGAATTTTAAGCTAAAATAAAGCTTAGGACATGGATATTCCAATATGGGTCGAACTGTGAGTGTTAAACGACCTAAAAAGATCTGGAAACTAATATGGTTGATGACATACAAAAAAGTAAATGTTTTAAAGTTCAAGACCCTAGTCCACCCGAGCATGCTATGGTGTCTGAAAATAAAAGTCGAGAAACAGCTTAAAATCTGGCTATAAATGTGATAGCCGAGCCAATCCTACAGTACCTGGAAAAGCTTGGGTCGGGTCTGAAAAGTTTCCTTTTAAAACAGCGTACATAATCACAGCAACCGATAGATAGTATAAAAGTCAGCCAACGGCAAGAACAGCCGAAATAAATAATTAACAATTAAGTTTTGTAAGTTGCAACTGCACTGACAAAGTTGCATACACATATTCTGTGAAAACCAGTGAGTTTCTGTTGGTGTGTTACAGATTGTATTACACAACCACATTGCCTGATGTATCTACTGCGTTATTCACCTATGTTCATGAACGCTTTTCTAACATACACAATATACCAATTTGAGGTAGTTTTGTCCAAAAAAAAGGATTTTCAATCCTTATAGAGAATAGGAACTCAATGGAATACGTATGACATAACATATACAATATAAAAATTTTAACCAATTAGGTTTGCCATTTTCAAATCGTAGATAGTATTAGCAGTATTTACAGGAATTTGGCTGCAGTTAATAAGGTTGTCACCCCTGGTTTTCAGATTAGAGCGATTTCTCGATAGGTATCGCAGCTACATGTAAACCTCTCTACTTCACATTCGTGGTAAAAACTTAATCTGGTGTTAGCATGCCATTTATCAGCAAAATTCTGGCTTAGTTTAGGCTCAAAACACGCTGTTTGTTAGCCTTTGCTTCACAAATTTCATAGATACGTACTAATGCATTATATATTGATACACATAGTCTTAAAAGCATTCTATGGAAAAAATTAGCTAGGAAATTAATTCTTTTTAATTTGGTTCCTAAAATATAATAATTTACATTAAAAATTCACAAATCATAATCTAAACAAAGCAAGTTCTCAGAATACTAGCAAAATAATTTCCCAATTTTTTTGTTAAAAAATAGTATCACGGCTTCTGCGTTTGCACATTTTATACCGTTTCATTCAATGTAACATCTATCACAACCCATGAACTTCTAGGCGAAGACCACGGAATAACATGGGGAACAGTTCACCAGTTAATTTAGAATTTATAAGAACCAAGTCTGTTTCGCCGAATAAATGTTTTGTAAATACCTGGGGTAAACACCACCTTAATTACTCTATTACGCATTCAGTATTTCGGAACTGAGTTACTACGACTTCTGTTATCCCTGTAAATGCAAACGAAAAGAGTAAGTGAATGAATTTACCAAGCCACGCAATTTTGTAAAGTGTGGGATATATTTTAACAGCGGACATAGCCTTGTTAACACGAGTAGTATGTGTGTGCAATCGTGCATGACCATAAAGTGATCTTGATAAGAGCGAAGTAAACCCTTACAGGAAGCTTAGGCATAGATAGCAGGCACTGACCCTGCAGAGCTGTAACCGGAACACCGGGTCATTCGGGTCACTATTTTAAACCGGGTCATCGGGTCACTAGTAAATCGGCACATGACCCGGTTTTTTACATTAACCGAAGATATGGCTAAATGTTACATGCTACTCAATTTTAAGTTCTTTTTCCTCCTTGGGAATATATATTATGTCTCGACTCGGCTCGGCTCGTTGCACAAGGTTATGGGCTCGTCTCGCTACTTTTCACAAATATTAAAAACAAGACTTTCACAAGTATTAAAAATGCAATAATCTCAAATATGAGCAGCATAGTAACGTGCTTTTCAGCCTGTAGCATGTTTTTTAAAACCGGGTCACTAGTCCAACTGAGTTACCGGGTCTCCGGGTCGCTTTTAGTGACGCATTTGTAGCAGATATCTATATCATCTCCACATTTATATCGAAAAGTATAAATGACACAAACAAAAAGTACAATGCCATCGTCCACTCTTTGCTTTAAAGATATGAGCAATAATCTGCTTAAACAAACCATATTTATCTGTATCGATCGCAACCGGCAAACCTTGCCGAAGAACTTTTGCAAATTCTGGTTTCACTTTCTGTTGTTCATCGCATATTTGGTAGTGTTGGCCATCTGAAATTGATATTTATATGTATATATTAAACTAATAAACAGCTATAAAGCGTACAGAATTGGGAACTTTTAAAAAATTAGTTCACTTAATAGCTTTGCGTTTACTGTGTCAAAAAATTCTTGAGTTCTCCATGCTATTTTGCGTACTCCGTACTACTTGCTGCATTCAATATTAATTATTAACAAAAAATTATTCAACTAAAACTTAGCAGACTTCAATCTACTTCAGATTTCGCATAAAACTAAAAATTTGTATTTTAAGTTTTCTGTAAGAATTTTTCACGACTTCCGAAAAAGAAAAGAAAAAGGTCTTAGCGATCATCGTTTTTACGGAAACTTTTCCGTAATAGCTTCAAATTCGTGTTCTCAAACAAAATCCAAGGTACTGTATTCTCCAATGTAAATCCATTTGAATAATTAACTATAATATAAGTGCCCTGTGAATAGTTTAGCCAAAATTTAACATGTTACTTTGCTCCAAATTTCAAAGAGCGGTAAAAGTTTGATTTGATTTTCGGTTATGCGTAGTTCACATTAAGATGCGTGCACTCACTGCACACGGTTACGCAAGAACTACAATGGTCGTTACACTGCAGTTGTCGTTACATTGTAATGATGGCATCATCAGTCGCTACAAGCTGCGTGTACAAGCTGACATTTTTGAACGATGTTTGTAGCGACTATAGCGGTTGATGTTACACTGCTTGTAACAATAATGTTGTAATTTGCACGCCGTCTGTAACGTCAACAAGGTTTGTCACACTATCGAGTAATGAACAACATCTTGGCACCGCAGCTGTAACAGAAATCTTAGTATCTGCACGCCGGTTTGTTAAGGGGTTCATGAACACTGGTGTAATAAGCTTTGCTTATTTATCAACAGAAGGTGGGTTACCCAGGCAATGTATCTGTAATTTTTGTATAATTTTTGAAATGGTACTACATGCCGAGGGACCCACCTCGCAGAACCAAGCACGATTCCACGATAGTTATCCTAATTACTAAAATTTGTTGTATCTGTGATAAATTCGAGACTGTTGAAAAAAATGTATTAATTATTGTATGTATCTGTGTCCGTTGCACCCTTGCTGGATTGGCATTGTACCTGTTAAGATCACTCAAGATATTGAGGTTCTTGATCTAATTCTTAATTTGTTGCATCTGTGATTGTACTTTTTGAAGTTGCTGGTTAAATTCATTTGAGCGCCCCTGTGACCGACACATCCTTTTTGAAATGGTACTGTATACTCTAGGACCCTTGATCAATGCATGTTTTCATGGTTTTTAATCTGATGCTATGATTAGTTGCATCTGTGATTGTAAAGGTATCTAAGGTTGCTAATACGACACCAAAATTCATTAAAACATAGCGGGGAGTACAAGTGTCCCTGTTCGAAATTATACCGTTCTCTGCCCATTCTTGGGTTGACCACCTTAGTATAACAAAAACATAAGTGAGTATATTATGTTACTGAATATATAGTAGGTCACAAGTGCCCAAAGGTCCGACGGATTAGGGGGTTGATTGTTGGTGGTTTGGGTCCACAGGGTATATATTTACCGCCTTCGCCGACCAAAACTCAAAAATATATATATTTTCATATTTCTCGAAATTAATCCAACGCTGCCTATATGTACTAATTCGTAGCAATATTTTCGCAGAATTTTAAAAGAGAGGAGAATATGATGTAGGAATTTTGGCTGTAGCGGTGTTATTAAATATCGTTTGTATTGTCTATATATTAAATAGAATTAAAACTGCCGTTGTAAAGACAAAGACCGAATTTTATCACCAATTTAAAGCGGTGTTGCTGAGGTTTATGACTTTGGTAGTGGTTGAATTAATTCGATAAATGTCAATGGCAGTGCAAATAAATGCGGCTTGTGTTGTCGAAATGATAATAAATTCTATTATGTCAGTTTCCGAGCTGAAAATTGCAAGGAAGATCATAAGGCATTTTGTCGATGAAACGTTAAAACGCCATCGCACGCCATTTCAGAGTGCGTGATCATCTGGAGCCCTTGCCCTCACTCAGTACCGGTTTGTTTGGCCGTTGTAGTAACTGACAATGTGTATCTAGCATGAAATATAAGTACACCGTATTCCCCTTACATCTGTGGTATGTGCGACAACAAATATACCAACAATCACAAATTGTTTCAATTTGACAATCACATGGAGCACAATGAAAGAGCGCCTATTACTGCTATAGAAGTTGGCAAAATTTTAACAAAACAAAATTTATTTCAAGTCCAAATTACTATTAATATTGCAGGTTCGAAGTGATAAATAAATAAGTGAATATGAGGATTTTGATATCTTTAACCCAGAAGGAATATCTCAAACCTTTTCGGTGTCTTAGGTATTCAAGGTCGACAAACCCGATTTCCAGAATTTAGTTTGTTCTCAGCTGTTTGTTTATATATTTCTTCCAGCTAATTTGGAGTCTGTATACGTTTTACCATACAATGAAGATAGTGTTGGGGGCATTTGAAGTCTAGCATGCCTGTAATATAACTTTTAAAGGGGTTCACTGCCGAGTGTAGGCGAATTCATATTTACCGAATGAATTTAGGCTTTCATCATAAATATGTGATTATGCTTTGTTTTCTGGATTTTTAGATACATCATTATGTGTTCTGGGGTACGCAGAATGGGAATTTGGTGTTCGTTATAAATGTGGTAAGATTTTGTAGGAATTCTAGTAACATACATTGTAATTCATGCTGTGATATCATTGCCAATTGCGGAAAGGCTTCGACCGGAAATTGCTTCGACCAACTTTGGGCAAATATTTACATGGAATCCGTTCGATGAATCTACCATATAACATATATTGACACCGATTACTGCTGAATTAAATCATGTAGGTTGTAATAGTGGGTGGTGGAGAATCGAAAAGGCGCCCCAGAAGAAATAAAGGGCCGACTATTGCATAAATTATACGCTGACTGGTAAACATTCTTGAAACCGAACTGCCCACTACACATTTTAATTTCTTTCGCCCAGTTTTCCACAAACGATACCTAGCTTTTACCTAAATGCATTTAAATTTAAATTATAGAACATCGGCACTGTTTTGACCCAACTAACTTCTAATATCTAGTAATAGTTTTACGGTTACAATCTATAAAGTTACAAACAAGGCGTTTTCAATGCAATGAACGGGACGTTCCGATCCTAATCAAACTATTGTAGTAGAAGCCTAAAGAGATTTGTTTCGAGAACTCAAATTTGGTTTCACTACAGGAGAGCGACTTAATATCTGATCACCACAATTCTTAATACAAATATGTGTGCAAAGATCTATATAATTAACAAAATTATATTGAGTCTTATGTATATTTTAATTTTTAGTTTTTATGTATTTGAACAAATCTACATGACCAGAATTGACTTTCCAAATTGATTCTTATCATTTGTAACCGTAAATCGTTCACCTTATATTCAAATTTACTAAATGAGATCTGTTATTAGAAGATAAGTTAAGCTTGGAAATATATTATATGAATCAGTTGTAACTCTAAAGATTACATTATCGTCAAATGTCAAGTTTTAATAATTGAGTTTGACAGATTAACGATTAGAATAATTACCATTTTAAAACAGCATTCGAATAAGAATACATATAATGGTAAGCCTATTAAGAACATTCCATTTGAAAAAAAAACGAAATTAAGTTATGAGAGCTGAAATGGCGTTACACTTTAGATAAACAGGAGGCGATAAGATAAAATGATCAACGTTTACATATATATACAACCGGCCACTTCCAATTTCAAAAATACTTCACTAGGTATGTTTACTTCCTTACTTTGAACACCGTCAACGCCATTGTGGCCACTAACGTTTGCCATGCTAATCTGAGCAGATCGCGGCAAATGTTCAACCATGAGCCAGACCATAAGGCAATAACTTGTTGGCCCCACTAAAACAAATAGCACCGAGACGAAACTGTGGTCCAGGCAAACACGGTACAAGCAAACCCATCTGAGAGCCAATTCCTATGGCCATAGTTTCAGAACCGTAAACCTGGTGATAGCTAGCTGTAACTGGCGTGTAGCCTACTTACAATTTAGAGCTTTTCAACGGCAGTTGTGCAGTTCAGCACATTAAGCAGTTTTAAATGTAAAATCCCACGATGAAAAAAGACATACATAGTCCATTATTCACCATTCGTTTGCAAACCTACGTTATTATGTATATCACAAATAACAGGTTGCAAATGGAGAATAAACATCGGAACAAGCGCGGCGCCTAATGTTTCAGTAATAAAATTGAAAATACGTTAAGTATCAAATTAAACTTGTTTAAACCGGTTATCTGTAACTTCTTATGTAAAATCTTTTGAGTATGACTCTGAAGCTCTTTATCATGTTACAAGAATGCGAACCTTACCATCTCACCACAGAATTTATAGCTGTCCTTAACATCTGCTTTAATAATCAACATATTTATAATACAGAAAGTCATAATTGCTTCAAAATTACTACATAACAGCAGCTTTGAGGAAAAACCAAAATAGACCTTTCGATTTGCGTAAATAGCGTAGTTTCAAACAATGCATTCTTATGTTGAATCAGTATATATTATTGTTCGTTTTGGACCATGCCATCCTGACATATACCTTTCGACGACATCAATTATGTAAAATGTCCCAACGTTTCCTCTCAAATGTGATCTGACAAATAGGAGAAATTTGTGTGGCACACTAGTTTCGAATGGCATGGGAGCCCCAGCGGCCAGATTTTTTAACACTTCGATGACCAAAAATAATTTGTGCAATGCAAGTATACGCTTATACTACAGAGTCTGAGATGAAATGTAAAGGACGGAAAATGTTAAAAAATTGATCTGCAAAATTCGTAGATATATTAAATATGACATGATACTATCTGAAAATAAAGCTTTCCACTTTATTTTTAAACGATTGGTTACGTGACTACGCTGTTGATTGCTTTTAACTTAAACAGCCTGGTTTTGAACCGTTCTTGTTTATTTAGAAAAATTAAATTTATAAATTGTGTTTTAAAATAGCTAAACCTACTCAGGTAGGCTTAAGCGGCTCCATATAAGACTGCATGGTTGATCTATTTTCGCACTTGAGTTATATAACTTTATTTTGGATTATCGTTCTATTTTTTTTTAATTTAAAACTTTTAAAATATATCTTTAAATATCCCAAACAACGGGAAATGTTTACATAAGAATATAACTTAATATTTTTCAAATATCCGTGAAAGTAGCTTAGCTGGTTGTTATATATAAATGATGTGGAAGATCTGTTCCTAGTATAATCAAGGCTATGCCATTGTGTACGCTAGTGGCAGGATGTACTATAAAACACAAAGACGGTATCACGGCCACCATATATTCTATTCTATAATATGCTTGACACTCTATATCTTAAGCTGTTTAAAAAGGCGGGAAAAGGCTATGCTATACTGATATTTGAAATAGTACAAACATGTTCACAGTATCTGGCACATGCATGTAATCGTCAAACATGCTCATAAGGGACATTTGGATTATCCCCTGAGACTCCGCATTATCTCCTTCCACCTCGTCACACAAAAATCGGCAAAAACGAGCAAGAAGTGGGCTAAGCCAGGAAAAATTTGCAAACGGCAGGCGGAAATTGATAAAATGAGTGCCAAAAAATTTGAAAATTTGAGTTCCACAAAATTTAAAAAATTTATCGCCGCCAACACCCTGTTCCGCCCTGACTACGACCTCGCCCTTCGAAGCACTCGCCAACCCCCCTGGGACTTTGAACATCGCCCATGTACGGTCAATCGTTAAAGGTGCTGCCTGAGGGTGCCTAGATAAAGCTTGTACTGTACTGAACTATTATAACGGGAAACTTCAGATTGTTACTTTGACTTAAAATATTGTATAGCAGCCGTATCAGCTATGTTGATTTGCATAAAAGCGGTAATAATAGTTTAGTAGATGCTGCCCCTGACGGTCGGGCTCCCCCTCTCGCGTGTTTATTCTCTCCTAAAATTTCAGTATTCACGCCAAGAGCCGAAAGCGTATGGAAGATTTTGAGACAATTAGCACAGAAATAGTTAATAATCTGGTATATATAAATTGCCAGGAAATGTGTAAAAATTGGTGAATTTTGAGGACCTCGCTTCCCGAGAACCTCCTGTCGAACTACCTATCCCCTGCAAGCCGACAGACCTTGCATCTATTAATATATAAATGGGGTACATCAAATCTCCGCACTAACACTAATATTTTATGTAACGGTTATGTACGCATTCACACGACACATTCGCCAACACCATGTAAACACCTTTTCGCTGATGAAGCACCGATTGTTGCAAATGATAAAAGGCTGAGTTGTAATAGCTTAACGCAAACTTGACATGAATGTCTCGCTCGTGGTGACCTTTGCTTCAACGCCAAAAAACCAAATACCAAATTTACTTTAGTGAGTCGGGTGCAATCAAGGCAAATGGTATAGACCTACTCAAAAGATCCAAGTTCAAGTATCTAAGATGAAGTAGTTCTGCTTATGGATGGTTGAAACATAAAACAAGCACACGTTCAAACAGCGCATGGCTGAAATGATGATCGGTAACTGGAGTGCATTGTGACCAACGCTATAACAATTGGCTGAAGTCCAAAGTATCTCGCTTGATAGTCCGGCCTAATATGTTGTGCTTTATTGCTATGAATTTCATACGAACCGATACACTACATTCAAATGTCCGTACGCCGCAGCTTTATCTAAATCAAAATTACGACCATGTGAAACGGCGACAACAATCCAAAAACCGTTACCACAATCTAACGGGGCACAGGACTAAGAAGAATAAAGAAGTTAATGTGAAAATCGTAAATCTGTCCTGGAGACTCTCAAACTCGCTAAATGGAGCTAGACTGCGAAAAATTCCGAGAGAGGTCGTACGTTTGATCAGTTGGGACTCAATCCCAGGTGGCCTCTAGCTTGCATGGACAGCGCACTAGCACTACACCACAGGCCCCCAATCTGCCCGTGTTATAACTACGCCATTGACAATGATTTTACAACGTGTCCGTGACACCATACAGACTACTCCATGGTGTCCTGGGCTGGGCATGATATGCAATTACATAAAAACAATGATAGTGCTCTATACACTATGTCACTGACGATGTTACGCAAAATTGTTCATGGACAACACTTCCATACGATGGGATACGTTATACTAAATCATTTGACACCCATAAACGGTGCCGATGATAATTTAGATGGCAACAACAAGTCATATTGTATATGATATAACAGCTTATATATTTCTAATTTTACATACCAATTTTCCAAAATTTATTTATTTATTATAACTTTATAGTTTGTTTTATTTTCATTTGTTTTTTGCCAAAACAAGACTTATAATATATCGGGAAATTATAACGGGAAACTTCAGATTGTTACTTTGACTTAAAATATTGTATAGCAGCCGTATCAGCTATGTTGATTTGCATAAAAGCGGTAATAATAGTTTAGTAGATGCTGCCCCTGACGGTCGGGCTCCCCCTCTCGCGTGTTTATTCTCTCCTAAAATTTCAGTATTCACGCCAAGAGCCGAAAGCGTATGGAAGATTTTGAGACAATTAGCACAGAAATAGTTAATAATCTGGTATATATAAATTGCCAGGAAATGTGTAAAAATTGGTGAATTTTGAGGACCTCGCTTCCCGAGAACCTCCTGTCGAACTACCTATCCCCTGCAAGCCGACAGACCTTGCATCTATTAATATATAAATGGGGTACATCAAATCTCCGCACTAACACTAATATTTTATGTAACGGTTATGTACGCATTCACACGACACATTCGCCAACACCATGTAAACACCTTTTCGCTGATGAAGCACCGATTGTTGCAAATGATAAAAGGCTGAGTTGTAATAGCTTAACGCAAACTTGACATGAATGTCTCGCTCGTGGTGACCTTTGCTTCAACGCCAAAAAACCAAATACCAAATTTACTTTAGTGAGTCGGGTGCAATCAAGGCAAATGGTATGGACCTACTCAAAAGATCCAAGTTCAAGTATCTAAGATGAAGTAGTTCTGCTTATGGATGGTTGAAACATAAAACAAGCACACGTTCAAACAGCGCATGGCTGAAATGATGATCGGTAACTGGAGTGCATTGTGACCAACGCTATAACAATTGGCTGAAGTCCAAAGTATCTCGCTTGATAGTCCGGCCTAATATGTTGTGCTTTATTGCTATGAATTTCATACGAACCGATACACTACATTCAAATGTCCGTACGCCGCAGCTTTATCTAAATCAAAATTACGACCATGTGAAACGGCGACAACAATCCAAAAACCGTTACCACAATCTAACGGGGCACAGGACTAAGAAGAATAAAGAAGTTAATGTGAAAATCGTAAATCTGTCCTGGAGACTCTCAAACTCGCTAAATGGAGCTAGACTGCGAAAAATTCCGAGAGAGGTCGTACGTTTGATCAGTTGGGACTCAATCCCAGGTGGCCTCTAGCTTGCATGGACAGCGCACTAGCACTACACCACAGGCCCCCAATCTGCCCGTGTTATAACTACGCCATTGACAATGATTTTACAACGTGTCCGTGACACCATACAGACTACTCCATGGTGTCCTGGGCTGGGCATGATATGCAATTACATAAAAACAATGATAGTGCTCTATACACTATGTCACTGACGATGTTACGCAAAATTGTTCATGGACAACACTTCCATACGATGGGATACGTTATACTAAATCATTTGACACCCATAAACGGTGCCGATGATAATTTAGATGGCAACAACAAGTCATATTGTATATGATATAACAGCTTATATATTTCTAATTTTACATACCAATTTTCCAAAATTTATTTATTTATTATAACTTTATAGTTTGTTTTATTTTCATTTGTTTTTTGCCAAAACAAGAGCTGTAAATAAATAAATAAATAACTTTTTAGTAAAAAAATTAGTTATCGAAGTCATCATTTTACATTTATAAATTGTCAACATGTTGGCAGTTGCAAATGCAAAAATATCACGACGGTCTGTAAAATGGGATATATAATGGGAAATAAATCTGTAAAAATCAAAATACAATACATAAATTAATAATAACAAACTCACTGTAATTCCAATGAATCGCACACATGTCGTCTTGATGCAGTCGTATATCGGAAATGGATATTTTCTTATAGATTGGATACATCAATGCGTCGGGTAGATTCGAATGTCCAAGACCGAGACTGTGTCCGATTTCGTGGGCGATCACGTACGGTAGATAAACGGCAGAATCGCTATTGATCGCCTGTTCAGTATTAAGGACGAACTCTTCTTCGTCATCAAAATGCATATCGCCACGATTTGGATAGAATGTATGAGCAAGAATCCAACCACCCGACGCTGCAAAATATAGATGGTAGTAGAAATGTTAACAATGGCAGGGGCGCAGAACACTATTCGAAAGTGGTTTAGTGGACTAGGAATTGGGTGTGTCGCCGAAGTGAAAATTGCCTGAGCCATAAGCTAAAAGCCTATTTTTTCTATTTTTATGTCGAAAGTGAGAGGGGTCCGACATCTCTAAAGCCGAGCAGAGCGAGCATACCACGATGGCTGAATAGGCGAGCCCAGCAAGAGCCTGATCTGTCTGCAACAGCCGAGCGGAGCCTAGTGTATGTTGCAGTCAGCTCTTAACAGCTCTTTTATGGACTAAAAAATAATTATAACAGCTGTCCACAGCAAGAACTGTCGAGATTATTACGGCTCTGATTTTAAAAGCTTTAAAAGAAACATAGAATATTTATCAAACTGAAAGAGACGCTGAGAATCGGACCCGAGTTATTTGATTGCGCATGTTATAGGCAAGCCACTGAATTATGCAGGAGCTGTTGCTTGGGCCCTGAAGGAACCTCGCAAAGCGATAATATCATAGTACGTGCAAGAATATACACACAACAAACTCAGTTAACACAGTGCGTTGCAACATACGATGCCGCCAACTGGCATCGTTGCGTATGAAAATGTTAATTATATAAGCCACAATTTCAACTTCAAATTCAAGCAGACCAGGTGCTAATAACTTTTAAAAACATATAGACACATATCAAAATTAATAGCTAACCTGTACTTCCATCGAACGGATAATTGTCGCCGTGATCACCTTCAGCCCAAACAATACTAATATCTGCATCTTGACCTCGTGAAACTTCTTCGAATTCCAACTGAATTATTCGCAATGACGGTATATGAAGTTGACTTGACCACAATTGAAACGCTTCAGTTATAACTTTTCTGAAAAATAATGTGCGCATAATAGAAATCAGGTTTACTTTAGAGGATGCACTGATACAATTAAGATTGCACCATCATTTAGTTTTATATGTTTATGATTCTTGCTGTTGAAAGGTGATACTGTTATTAAGCGAATAGTGTGAACTTGCAAATATTAAAGAACACAACGGAAAAATATTGCAGTTTTAGTTTCACATTTGTGAAACAGATTTACCTAAATTTTGGTCAGTTATAAAGAACTTCTTTCATTATTCATGAACTCTATGTAGTCATAAAAACTCAAACGGTTCGATGAATACTATCTTTGTATTTGAAATATATATTAAACCAGTACATACCAACCTATAATCATTTTAAACGCGATTCTGTAACGATTCAACTACGGTATCGTTGGCTTAGCAACATCATTTATGATTATAAAACTGCTATATGTACTTCTTTATGTAAGCCCAGACTGATACGAAATCAACACCTCAAATAAATGTGAAACTAATGATTAAACACAGTAAAAAAATTTCAGAAATTTTTAGTACAGTGTTTTTTCGAACACTAAATGGTCTGCTTTCTGCAAGTATGAGGCGGTCCTATCGCATGATACAGATGAAAAAAAACCTGGATATCGCTAATTGTCCACATAGGATGTCATGGATGTTGCATAGTCTTGCTAGTGTTCATTTATCATTTTCGTGTTTCAGCAAAATAACATTATTTTTGTCTAAAATGAAGCAGCCTGACAAATGTTGTACTGAATTATCGGCTATGCGCTGCACAAAATTTTGCAAACTGGTTTAGTCAAGTGTTGTCAATCGAATGTCACGTTTTAGTTTCTAGTAGAGTATTTATAGATCCTCAAATTTAAAACCGAAAGGCTAAAATAAAAATTTTTTGCAGAAAAACACACAAATATGATTCTTTTGAAAATTTGAAAAAATGCTGCAAAATTCGATGCACCCACCAATTTCCTCGGTACTTGTCGCAATACACAATAATTACTCAGTAATTTAAAAATTTATAGGTGCTACAAAAATTGAACGCAACCAGTATTTTTTCAGGTGCACAGTGCAGTTATTTTCACTTTTGGGGGATAAATTTTATACCCAACAGACTAGTGTATTTTACAGTAGGCCACCTATTAACATAGCTTAGCCACCTAAATTTAAACATATTAATACTTTACTTTCGAGCATATTCCAAATTTACATCATCGCAAAACATTATTCACCTATGTTCACAAGTTGATTTTACTATAGGCATGGTACAAGGCGATGTGATCGTTGATGAGACATATATTGTTCAGAATAGGTGAATCATCAAAAATGAGGCTCGTTTTGGTCAAAAATGAGGCTCATTTTGGTCAAAAACGTTGCCTTATCCAGCTTAGTTACTCTATAAAATCGGAATCTATATAAATTTAAAACATATGTATGCCCACATGTACAGTGAATATTTAACCCCGACTTGGACCAACCATGACGGACCGTAACAACCGTAATGGCTAACAGCAGAACCTGAATGCTAATCTGACCCAAAACAGAGCTATAAATACTTACTGAGGGATAGAAGTGGAATTGTGATAGTTATAAGCTTTCCATCGATTTGCTAGATGCTAGATATAATGTAAGAATTTAAGTTAAATCACACTACACTAATTCCAGCTTATAACCCATGAAACAAACTGTCCACGCTTTGGCCCCCAAACATGTGGTTTTGCCCATGTACCATTTCATGAAATAGATATTTCGGTTGTTTCTACACAATGATAACTATGTCAGTTTGAAGTTGTGCCTAGTAATTGAAATGCAATAGGTTGATTGACATCTTACTAGTCATTGGCAATAACATCAAAATGTAAACTGATTTTGATGTTGGGCAAAGAAGCTATTCATCCAGTTTTTGCCAGATAATGAAAGCGACTAACTCGTATATACGTTTCTTTAACGCATCCAAAAACAAAAATTAATTATTATCTGTCGATTTATAAATCAATTATAAAATGAATAGTAAAATTTCGTTTTAGAAATTTATACATAAAACATCAAATAACAGGATGATATATCTTGCCAGAACAAACATGGTGAATTTCACGAAAACATAATACGATATTATGCTCAATTGTTCTCGTTTGCAAACAAATATGCACGTGAGAGTCTGTTGATGATTGCCGTTTTCAAAACCTGCAAACATACAACTGTCGCAAAATATGCCGTGAATCTGCAAAAGCGGTCATACTTTTCAGGGCGAATTAATATTTCGATGCACCTAAGCTGGAACTATATGATATATATGATTGCGCTTAAAAAGCCAGCAGTCAATGTATTATTTTTGTCCGCTGTGTCAAAGATGTGTTTTATAATAACCATTATGAAGCATTATCCAACTAGTTCAAGCAACTGACAGCAGAACAAACAAACTTAGCTGACTTAGACCCCTAACTACATTTAAACAATTAACGATTAAAAATGTGCTTAATTTATCATCAATACCAAGTACTGTGCTGCTGGTATGCTATATATTTCTATCATGAATGCAGGGCCATTGAGTGACATCTATTTATTATATAATCTAGTTGATTATTATTTCAGTACGAACTTTACTTTAAAATTGACGAACCTTAAATATTAACGGTTAATTCGAATAAATTAAATACTGGAATCAGATTCTACAACTAACCG
Source organism: Trileptium ribeirensis (assembly GCA_030248225.1). Taxonomy (NCBI): domain Eukaryota; kingdom Metazoa; phylum Nematoda; class Enoplea; order Enoplida; family Thoracostomopsidae; genus Trileptium; species Trileptium ribeirensis. Next base: position 8,415 of record JASANE010023937.1, on the reverse strand, counting down.
AATCTTATCTTTGGCAATATGCTTCGAGGAATTCGCAAGGAACCACCGCAAGCGAAGGACGTCGTTCTCTATCACCGTTGAATTCCATCGGCCAATTTGAACTGTAATTTGAATAAAATTGATAACTAAGAATTTAATATTTCATTTGCATTTGGTGCATCATCTTCATTCGAATGCTTGACAAATTATGCAAAACAATACAGTTACACGTCTGACTGATCAGTAATGGAAGCTGATTTTATTTCTACCCAAATCCTTTACTTTCTTATCGTAAACGCGAATGAACCGTACATGTGTATACTACATGAGTTATTAGTTACTTACTTAACAACGTTCTCATGAGAATTTGAGCAACAAGTTCTTGCGACACCGTAAGCACAACGCTAACGCTTAGTTCGACAGTACTATCTTATAACGCTGAAAATTATCACAAGATAACGGGCTACTTGATCAACATATATGACCACAAATTACTATAGATGCGAATAGCATTAACAAACACTGCTTTGGTTAATATTTACTTCAAAACAAACATGTCGACAAATATTTGCCTTCTTTTCTAGAATGCCTTAGTTTATAGGGAGATGTAAGCGGTGCCGACTTACACCCTTTAACCTTCTGTACTAATATTGTTCATTTCTCTGTAATACTTCGCTATAAAATGTATGCAATTGCTCTGAGAAAACTACTAAGCATAGTCTCCGCATGATCATTTATCTTCAGTCGTTTAAACGCATTTTAGGACCATAACACTGAAGTATCTAAATGTAAATATTCATATGTAGCGTAGCAACTGAATAAATTTGAGTTCTACTGTAAAAACTTGTGTTGCCGGTTGCTTGGTATCGGCTTCCTCATTCGCTAGAAATGTTGCAGAGAGCACGAACTAGCAAACCACTGTCATCCTAATAGATGCATAGTTTTCTATGGCTAATCTTGTTCAATATGTCATGCGTTTATAAGTGTTCAAATAGAGTTTATGCTGAACAATAAATAAATATGTAATAAAATAAATGAATAAATAAATAAATATGGATAAAAGGTTGTACGTTTGTACTTGATATACTTTAGTTTGTTTAAAAACCTTGGCCATTTTGGCAATGGTGCTATATTTTGGTACACACATAAAACCTAGTTAATTACTACGCAAATTTTTTTGTTTATTTTGTATTCGCATATTCATTTGTCTAAATCTACAAACTGAAGCGCTTTATTCGGCTCCTTCTTTTTGCACTTTTGGTCCACGTCACAGTCGGTCCAGGAACCGGAATTCTATCCGCATTTCCGCATCGAGGTAGATTCATGTTTTCAAGCGTAGGCGCATCCACTAGGCCTGTTTCCACAATTCTCACCAGGTCTTGAAATTCTCTAAAGCATCAAACAAACGGATTACATGGGTTATAAACCTAAAATTATCATGTTCGAACCATAAATGCTATATTTCGCTGCATAATGTGCACACAATTTGCAACATTAATAAAACCACTCGCTTAAGGCTTGTTATCTTTAATGTTACGGCACGGTCGCTACTTAGCTGGGCATTCAAAGAATATGTATTCCTTTTAAGTATGTTTCAACTCAATTATCAGTGATCAAACACAAAATACAAACATATAAAATGATAAAGATTCATGCTCAACCACCGAACAGCCGGGAGCGGAGGTAGCAGAGGCCTCAGTCTGTCAGCCTTCGGCCGCGCTGTTAAGGAAATAGCAACGCACGCCTGGACTGGTTGAACCTGGCGCCGCTGGCGCTACGGTGTCGTATTCGCGTAGGTGGTATCTAATGTTTCCGTGATGTAGCCCACTATTACCCAGTGGCGCAGATTTCTTCCGCATTTTGCGGGGATGCAATTAAAGCGGCGAGATGTTCGTGGAAATATTTAAGCTGGGTATTTGGCCACAGGGTACGTATACAGAGGTGTCTGTCAGATGCTCGAGAAGACGCATCCTCTGTTCCCAGGAATCTGCTATGACCATGTATGAAGATAAGTCTGTATGAGGATTACCAAAACAGAAAGCTGTCTAAACGTTTAATGCTGGGTCATACCTTCCACGAGAAGGTCCAGTTACCAAAACTTCTGTAAAACATATCGCCAATGTTTGTGCATCTTATCACTTCCAGTGACTACTTTATAGTTCTCTTTAAAATTTATATCTAAGTAATATATTATTGATGCAAGGCATACAGATGTATTCTTGTACTTTCTTAATTAAGCTCGGTTTCATAATGACATGTATTTGCTTGCGCAAAAATAAGCATAATATAAAGAAATTGAGAAAACAGTAGCTATGTCTGAGTCCACTTTAGATGCGTACATCACGTACAAAATCAAGAGTTGATTCGCGCAGAAATTCGCGTTAACATTTTTGCCAGTGGTATTCGCATTTTATTGAACGCGAACAAGGGCTCTGCGATGTAAGGATGGAATTTGGATTCAATCACATTTGTCCGCTTCGAACGTGAGTCAGTGTTCATAAAATGACATTCTGAATCAGACATCAATGTTCACGGTCTATTCATATATCATACGAGCAACCACATATCAATTATATAGGATATACAATCATACAGCATACGAGAAATGTCGCGTTTGGAAATGGCGGATTCACTTGTACGCGGTCAATAAAATGTGACGCTAAATCGCAAAATAGTGACCTCGAACAACGCCTACCCGTTGCTGCATCGCGAGTCGTGTACGCACATATTAGACAAAATCATGATTTGTTCGCGTTCATCGCTTTTTCGATAGTGAACAGGCTTGACAAAAAACAATCAAGCTGTGTGCACCTAAAGTGCACTCACGCATAAAACTAAGTGATAAGCACATGGCCTCTAGGCCGGTACCTTAGTGCACTGTCTTCGTTGAGCATCGTCTTCACACTAGGTTGAGTTGCAGGTAGGTAAACCCACCATCTACTTCTAACCCAAACTTCGAGACACGACTACAATATTAGTCATTACGAACTACTGTTCCTCTCGTTCCCCGAAAATAATAAAACTTTCATTCACCTAAGGTGCACTCACGCATAAAACTAACTGATAAGCACATGGCCTCTAGGCCGGTACCTTAGTGCACTGTCTTCGTTGAGCATCGTCTTCACACTAGGTTGAGTTGCAGGTAGGTAAACCCACCATCTAGTTCTAACCCAAACTTCGAGACACGACTACAATGTTAATCACTACGGAGTACTGTTCCTCTCGTTCCCCGAAAATTATAAAACATTCATTCACCTAAAGTGCACTCACGCATAAAACTATAACTGATAAGCACATGGCCTCTAGGCCGGTACCTTAGTGCACTGTCTTCGTTGAGCATCGTCTTCACGCTAGGTTGAGTTGCAGGTAGGTAAACCCACCATCTACTTCTAACCCAAACTTCGAGACACGACTACAATATTAGTCACTACGGACTACTGTTCCTCTCGTTCCCCTAAAATAATAAAACATTCATTCACCTAAAGGGCACTCACGCATAAAACTAACTGATAAGCACATGGCCTCTAGGCCGGTACCTTAGTGCACTGTCTTCGTTCAGCATTGTCTTCCCACTAAGTTGAGTTACGGGTAGGTAGACCCACCATCTACTTCTAACCCAAACTTCGAGACACGACTACAATATTAGTCATTACGAACTACTGTTCCTCTCGTTCCCCGAAAATAATAAAACTTTCATTCACCTAAGGTGCACTCACGCATAAAACTAACTGATAAGCACATGGCCTCTAGGCCGGTACCTTAGTGCACTGTCTTCGTTGAGCATCGTCTTCACACTAGGTTGAGTTGCAGGTAGGTAAACCCACCATCTAGTTCTAACCCAAACTTCGAGACACGACTACAATGTTAATCACTACGGAGTACTGTTCCTCTCGTTCCCCGAAAATTATAAAACATTCATTCACCTAAAGTGCACTCACGCATAAAACTATAACTGATAAGCACATGGCCTCTAGGCCGGTACCTTAGTGCACTGTCTTCGTTGAGCATCGTCTTCACGCTAGGTTGAGTTGCAGGTAGGTAAACCCACCATCTACTTCTAACCCAAACTTCGAGACACGACTACAATATTAGTCACTACGGACTACTGTTCCTCTCGTTCCCCTAAAATAATAAAACATTCATTCACCTAAAGGGCACTCACGCATAAAACTAACTGATAAGCACATGGCCTCTAGGCCGGTACCTTAGTGCACTGTCTTCGTTCAGCATTGTCTTCCCACTAAGTTGAGTTACGGGTAGGTAGACCCACCATCTACTTCTAACCCAAACTTCGAGACACGACTACAATATTAGTCACTACGGACTACTGTTCCTCTCGTTCCCCGAAAATAATAAAACATTCATTCACCTAAAGTGCACTCACGCATAAAACTAACTGATAAGCACATGGCCTCTAGGCCGGTACCTTAGTGCACTGTCTTCGTTGAGCATCGTCTTCACACTAGGTTGAGTTGCAGATAGGTAAACCCACCATCTATTTCTAACCCAAACTTCGAGACACGACTACAATATTAGTCACTACGGACTACTGTTCCTCTCGTTCCCCGAAAATAATAAAACATTCATTCACCTAAAGTGCACTCACGCATAAAACTAACTGATAAGCGCATGGCCTCTAGGCCGGTACTTTAGTGCACTGTCTTCGTTCAGCATTGTCTTCACACTAGGTTGAGTTGCGGGTATGTAAACCCACCATCTACTTTTAACACAAACTTCGAGGCACGACTACAATGTTAATTACTACGGACTACTGTTGCTCTCGCTCCCCGAAAATAATAAAACATTCGTCCAGAAAAGTAATATTTTCAATAAAGGTCATGAAACAGCTGCCGAAATATTCACTTCATGTATAACCTAAGGTTAGCTCAACAACGGTTGAAGCCTGTTTAATTTCACTTGCTAAGTTACTTGCAAAATCACTGCCATAGTTATCGACAGTCCTTTCCTAATTTGCCATATTTTTGGCAATTTTACCTTACTTTGTGCCTATTTAATCTTTACCTTAATTTCACCAATTTTACCAATTTTTACCTTAATTTCATCAATTTTACCAATTTTTACCTTAATTTCACCAATTTTGCTAATTTTCACCATAATTTCACCATTTTTACCAATTTTTTTACCTTAATCTCACCCTATTTTGGCTGCGCGTGCGGCGAGGGAGTGTGGGGGGTGGCTGGTGGTGCGAACACTTCAGGAGGAGCTATATTTGGCCTTAGGAAAATAACCCTCCTATCCACCATATACACTTGTGATTACTATGCTTTGTACCTAGTGGATGGAACTTAATGTTTGTTATGTGGTAGTGTTAGGCAACGGAGATGAAAGCCATCGGCGTACGGCCGATAATATTCGGTTAACAATTTTCGGACCGTTAACGGCTGTAAAACCCAGGGCCTGCCGCTCACGCGACGGCCATTAAATTTTGTGCAGCTGACAGTCACGAAAGCTGTTATGAGCCGTCGCTCGCCGAACCATAGTCTATAAATTAACTGTCTTACACCACACTACGGGCACCTTTTGATGCATATGTATTCAACTAGTCAACAGGTTTTGTACATTCCACTCCTATCTTGACGTATTTAAGTATATAACATATATGTCTATTATTAAACTAATATACGTCAATGTTTAATAGTCAATGTTTGATAGACTTCGAAGCCAGATTCAAGCTGTATTTCACTATGTGGGGCCCTGGGACACAGGGATTTATGGGGACCCACCCTTGAGCTATTAACGAGATTAAGAAGTTTAGATTATTTATCCGCAACCAAACAACCAATGGAAAATAAACAGCAAAACGAACGGGCCTGTAAGCGAACATTGCGGAAATTTAGATTAATGAACTATTAATCTTGCTTTTAGCGAAATACGGGACCCCCTTTTTGTGGGGGCCCTGGGGCTCGTGCCCCATTTGCCCCATGATAAATCCGGCCCTGTTCAAAGCCCACCGTCGTCCAGCAGTAAAATATAGTTCCGTCTTGCTATGGTCCGCCTAGGCGTAGGATTCAACATTTTGTCCGTTTCATTGTACGACGTACAAAACCTTCATATACAAATCAATTTTGAACGGATGCTGAAGAAGCATTTACGAATATAAAATTCCTAACTCTGCAGGAGAAGCTTCTTTGTAGTCAGCCGTCCGTTTGCTGTCGCACAGTCGTTGAACCATCGTCAGGCGCCTTAGGCCGCCTAAAATATCTGGCCGATAGCCGTTAAAGTATTTATCGGCGAACCGATGGCTAGCGGCAAACAAACGGGCAGGCCTCTTGACTTCAAAAACGGCGGTACCCAACACTATTATATGGTGAACATATTGTACCCAGCATGTCAAATATATCGCATGGAACGTGATATGGATAGACAGTGAATTCAGAATAAGAGAGACGTGAAGATTTGTTTTCGTGAGTCGCACTAAATGTTTTAGCAGCTCAACATCAAAATTGGCTAAGTATACAAAGATACTACACTTCTATACTTTTATTTTTCAAAATCAAATCTATGCTAAAATTTTAAGAACCTCAATTTATTACCATAATGCAAGCGCTACCTCCTTAATACCAACTGGAAAGTATGTGACTTTCAATCAGAGCATAAACAATCATCATTTGATAACTTGCTCTGCATTCCTTCCGGGATAACAAACCTACGTTTTTGCCTTAAACAAAATTTTTAGTCTACTCTCGCATAACTACTACTCTTAGTTACACGATTACGCCGATGCCGATGATGCACATGACGATATTATATAATGTACAGCAGAATTTAAAATGACCGCTTCCAGGCTGGTCAACCTCTGCGCTGTGGCAGGCAGAAAAGCAAAACACGGCTAATGGAACATCAGACTCTGGAAGGGATTCCCATGGGTACGGGCAACTGTTATCATATGGAGGATCCATCCGAGAGCAACACAGTGGAGCACGGTGGCCACAGTGTACACCTCTATAATCAACTATTCGGCGAAAAATGTTTTGGGGGAAAGCTGCAAGAACATGTGATGTCACTAATGTGGTTGCGTCTATGCAAAGATATCCACCCAAACCACGGGCCACGACAACTGGGCCCGGATTCGCGGGGTAGGATGAGAGATAAAACGAACCTGGACAAAGAGAAGACGAGAGAGAAGGAAGGCGGTGGCGGAGTAACGAAAAATTAAGAAAAAGAAAATGTGGTTGAACAGTTTACCCAGCGGTTGTACCAAAACGTTGGTCACCTAGAACCTTCAAAAGGCATCACTGAACGAGAACAATCGGAAGCGGTTTACAGAGGCCTTGAAATGTTGGGAGCGAAAAGGATGAAATATTCTACTGCTGACAGAAGTCACATTCTGTAATACTGGTATAACATGAATCGGCGATGACGAGCATCTGTGGGCTGTAACCCATTCGACCAAAACCGCTATAGCTCTTCACAGCTGACCATTGCAAAATGGCTTTATTTCGACAGTAAAAGACATTGCGGCGATAGAACAATGACAATAGTGAGATAGAAATAGCATAATAGAAAAATGCGAATAACTACCGCGGCGGGTGTTTCTTACCGATGGTGAGTCGTATCCTAGAGAGGATTCCAGCGACACGTGTAAAGAGATAAGCGGAGCAGCTGCGATTGCTGGACGAAAACCAACAGGGTTTCATAAATCGGCGATCCGAGGCGGATGCGACACAGCTCTTCGTGCGAATGCAGGAGGATCAGTGCCGCAGAGGTGAAAGCATCGCAGGTTACCAAGGGGTCTTGTAGGAATTTGGTGATGACCTATAAGCGAGACTGCTCGACCTTCAGAAGGCTTATCCAAGAGTGACTAAGCCGGCCCTATGGGACATCTTGAACAGATATGGCATGAAAAGAAGGATGCTGAACGTTTTTCATGACTTACACGAGCCAGCAGAATGTAAAGTCAGGTGCATAGTCAAGCTGAGTGAGTCTCGGATTCCCAAGGGGACTCCAGGAGGGATGTCATACATCGCCAATATTATTTAATTCTATCATTAAGCAGTGATGATGCAAGCAGAAGAGGCAAGAGTCACTCGGTCAAGAGAAGCGCTATACGCTGCTGATGGATTCCAGGTTCGTCTTTTTCACCAAAGATCCAGCCAAATAGCCATTACTAAGAATCACTGACGGCTACGCTCACCAGGTCTTTGTTCGCGGATGATACAACGATAATGGGCGCCAGAGCGGAACTGAACGAAGGGTAAACATCGTGAAGCAAAGTATTTGCAAATGGTACGAGAAGAACTCTGTAATTGTTTGAGTGTCTCAGGGCGTTTGTAGTTATCTATCGCGGCAGTTTTCTCGGGGTCGGGTTTAACTCCTTCAGAGCTAATAATGTGTCCGAGGTATTTTAGCTGTTTCTGTCCGAATTGGCATTTGGAGGGTTTTAACTTAAGGTTGGCCTTACGAAACCTGTCAAAG
>JASANE010023936.1:0-46062 GCA_030248225.1 Trileptium ribeirensis | reverse complement strand
CATTTTATATTTTATATCGTGACGGTCAACGGTCTAAAGTTTGACCAAAATCAAAATGGGGAAGGGGACTCTCTGAAAACAAAAGGTGTATCGTGACGGTCAAAGGTCTAAAGTTTGACCAAAATCAAACTGGGGAAGGGGACTCTCTGAAAATAAAAGGTGTATTGTGACGGTCAAAGGTCTAAAGTTTGACCAAAATCAAACTGGGGAAGGGGACTATCTGAAAACAAAAGGTGTATCGTGACGGTCAAAGGTCTAAAGTTTGACCAAAATCAAACTGGGGAAGGGGACTCTCTGAAAATAAAAGGTGTATTGTGACGGTCAAAGGTCTAAAGTTTGACCAAAATCAAACTGGGGAAGGGGACTATCTGAAAACAAAAGGTGTATAAAATTGGAAACCTAAGCTTTTTGAAGTTCTTTCTGAAGGAACTGAACAACGTTTTCCTAAAGCTAAAGAATGGCTAAATGCGATCTAATAAATTGTGCCATACCTTAAAATTAGAGATAGGACTATCAAATGCGATGAGACATTACAAAAACTAAAAAAATATTTACAAACTTAAAATTCAGTATCGAATTTAAAATATTTATACTTTTTCAGCCTTTTTTTAAATTGTGTGAAAATGGAGCAGTTTTTTTCAACTTTTAAGTAAAATCTTGCGCTCTAACTATCGACTCTGGAATAAATAATACGACACGATAATAAGAACGTGGCATACGTGGACATAGCCATAGGGGTAAAGGATTTATGTTGGCCGAATAGCTTGAAAATAACACATTGTTAGCAACTATTTGGGTGTACAATCGATTGTGGCTCTGTTTGTTTTTAGCGGTGACACTATTAAGAAACCATAAAAGTGTTTTGTAACAAAGGGATTGAAGTACGGAAGATTTTGACGACTGTAAGATTGAAGCTGGTTTTGGAGAACAATATGTTTGGAGGAATACCTACACACATTCTGAGAGTCTTTACACAAAAGCTGTCTTTAGCAGCAGCTAAGCTTTATTTCACTTATAATCAGTTGAAAACATCGTTGAGTATCAGGGAAATCACTTAAGTACCTAGCCTGCCATAGGTATCTTTTTAATTCATGAACGGCAAATGTAGTGTCTGGCTGGATATCATGTCAGGTTTCCTTGTATAACAGGGAACAACTTCAACTTGTGACAGGTCACATACTCAAAACGCGTCAACTTTTTGGTGCCTTGGTCTAAAACCCAACCTTAAAACTTATATAAACGACTGAGGGTTATCACAGTTTTAAAATAATCGTTTCAACAACGATGTATACTCTTAGTGATTCTGGTAATCGATGCACTGCAGTATTCCATGGCGTACCTATATCAGACCGCTAATGATTCTTGGTGACGCGAATACCGGAACAAGGATAAACGCGTCCGAACGCTGCTATATACAAAATAAAAGTTTAAACAATATTTTTAACGTTCACAGTGCATGATACCGCGTAATGATTCCAGAACCGTGCAACAAATATTCTGCGATAGTTTTCATAGACTGGGAAGTTTGAAATGGCGAAATATACTGCAAGAAATCAACTGATACTGATCAATTCCTGATTTTACATTAAAGAAGTATAAACAGTTGAGTATAATTGCTTTGTAGTTACTGGGTACAGTTGCGATGTCGCTTACTAAAAATAACAAACAATAACAAATAGTAATAACAAAGTGCTTCATGCAGCTAAGTGTATATATTAATTAACGTGTGATTTTATATTGAAAAAAATAGAACACAGATCCAACCTGAATTTACAATTCGGGTTACCACGCGTGAAAAGCCAGCCTTATACTGCACAAATCTTTGTGCCATCAACCCAAATGAGATGAGAGCGGTGTGGTTGAAGAATCTGACGGTGATACGGTAACATGGGGAGAAGTTGGAATTTGATATGATACAAACGGATAAAATTCCCCTTTCAAGTGGGTACGCACAGTATTTAGGGAAGTAAAATATCGACTCTGACTAAAATAAAATCTTTGTCAGAGATATTGTTCAGTTTTCAATGTACACCATTGTGCCATCGCGGCTGATGTTTGTATTTTAACAACTGAATATAGCCTAATTATATAATTATATATATAAATGGATATAGTCTATATTAATTTTATATATATATGATGAAGAAGAAATTTAATTATAGAAAAATATTCAAAAAGAATATATATAAATGGTGTGGGGGTCTATGTTTTTGGGGGACCTCGGGTATCAAGGGGCACCTTCATGTCTGATGCGAATATGGAAAAACTTTACTCTAGACTAATACTATAGTGTCCCATTGTGCTGGCCTCAGACACAACTGCGAATAATGCAATGTGATGGGTGGGAAGGGGATTTTTAGACACCCACACCGGTGCAGTGGCCTTGACGAAATATATATATAGTTTCAACGTATTGTGCTGTGACGGGTGAGTGAAGTCAGTGACAAATGTTACACAAAAATTGCTATTTTAATTTCTAAAACAAAGTATCAGATTCAACTGTTTGCAGGTTGCACCGTGCTCGATGTACTAAGTCGGTAGACTGTGGCTCCCCGAATGTCTCGTTGTATGGCATTGTGAATTTTGCAACGTTATATACCCTTCAGCTTGAGTTGGGTCGCCGAGGCAGTTGAACCTGATAATATTTTAGAAATTAAAAACGACATGACTTGTCAAATTCTAGCTTCTACACCTCACAACGTAATTTCGTCAAAGCGATTGATATATATCGAGTACGGTGCAACCTGCATATAATAGCTTACATCCCTCAGCTTGACTTTGATCATATGGCCTGTCTTTCTCAAAATGCCATTTACTCTATCACAGTTTATGCTATAGTCTTTCACCAACAGAAATTTAACACGTTGCAGCAGACTAAATAATATACGTTTGAAAGAAAAACCCACGCACTTCATACGAAGACCAGGAAGCTCATGCGGGAACTTGCTGACAAAGTGCCAAAAAAACTAAGTCAATGCTTTCCCAGAGTGAGATAATATAAAAAACACGGAGACGAGAGAGACATAACGACGACTGCGATTAAATATGATTATGACGACGACACCGATGGTTCAGAAGTGAGACGAAGACTCGTCAAAGAAAGCCAAAACTGCAAGTTTTGTTTAGCAGAGCGTAGCCAGCCAACGACTGAAAGCTAACACTTTTTTGTTCTTCGACAGCTACTGAACCAAGCCATAAATGTTCGGGGTTTTTTGCATTCTATGGAATCATGTTTTACCAGCTGATTTTGTGATATTCAGTTGTTGCAATCGCTGCAACGCATCACAAGGGTTGGGAGTTGGTGAAGCGTGGCGTATTTTGAGTGTTGCTGCTGACACCATTGAGTTTGGGGTAAATTATCGCAAAAGCATTTTATATAGATTTCAGTTTAATGCCAGCAGTGACGTTTATTATTGATATATTACTGCTGTTGATTGGGTTGAAATATTTTTGCTCTGAATGAGCTAGCAGAAGATACAGGGTGGGGCCCAGATAAGGGCAATACGTTATATCGTTATAAAAAAGAACAGCTTAGAGCGGACTGTTTGGGAGGCTGGTAACTCGCCGACTTAGGCTTAGTGTATGTCTCACATAAGGACTTAGCTTTTTTACTACGTGTATATTTTATATGAATGTGTCTATTCCATGAAATTTCAAAATAAATTTTTTTACTAAAATTTTATATTGAAATGATATCAATAGAGTCTTGCAGATATCTCTTGCCGAGAAATACAATGGGTGGTAATATTTTGTCCGAAAATCCATCAAGCCATTTGAGACTTCTCGTTCCAACAATACCAAAATGGGAATATTTTCCGCGTTTGCCCGTTGCAGTGCGTCGGCAATGAGTGTAGTTGTTAATGTTCCATTTTGCCAGGAAATAAATTTTATTGCTTGCAGATGTCACCGTTATTCGGCTGTCTTCAGCAAGTCGATGAGCTGTACCGGTCGCGAAAGTACCTGTATTAACCCCAAATGCCCGCTCCACGTCCCAATGATAGAGACATAGCGTAGGCAGCCGTCCCAATCCAAGCCGTGATCGTGAGCTGAACGTTTCCAAAATTAAGAATTTGGTTCCAAAATAGAAGCATTGATATCGATGGGACTCCCACCAGGCTTTTAGTTCCACCGGTGGCATGAACGGTATTCCGAGACTGGTTCTAAACGCGGACTTGGACTCAGGAATATTCAACGAAAACTGTCGTTGGTCAAGTTTTATCGAAGCTATGCGGATGTTATTAGTCGGAAAATTTTGGATACAGCGGACTACGCGAATTTCTAGTTCGACATGATCGTCATCGGCAGCTGTTATGGTCGGAGCTTCATCCCAAACGATGTAAGCGAATAGATTGGCTTCGGTATAACTACAACTAGTTCTATTACCATAGCTGCGACTCACTGCTGAATGAACGATTTTTGATTGAGTTGTCGCTGGTAGTTTTAGCAGCGATAATTGCATTAGAACAACTCTTTTACTCACCACAATTTCACCATCAACACTTTCTTCTGATCGGGCGTTGTAATAGCGTAGCCACCATACAGCAACCGATACGGCAAAGACACAAATATCTTTACCACTGGTGGGTGTATTGTCGCTTGCGCCAGTAGCTTCTTTGGTCGCTGATTCTACTTCGTTTTCCCAAAACCGGACGAAATAGAGATCGGACCAGTTTGTTGCAACGTTGCTACGATCAGCACCACCAACGTCGAGAACAAGCAACAATTGTTGATCAGGCAGTTGACGAATCCAAATTTTTCCAATTGATTCGTAGTTCGAATCGGCCACTTCGGCTATCGGTTGTTAGTATAGCCGCTGGTCGTACTGTTGTACTTCGATGATTCAACGATGGTTGAAGATCAGGAACGCTGTCGAGCAAATGATCGATATCTTCTTCGTCGCTTTCAATATCTTCTTCGCCAATTTCGTCTGACGTTGAAAATGAATCCAAAACCGCAAATGTAGCATCGGATGTACCAGCTCCAATGCCACTGCCGCTGGGTTCGATCAGTTCAACGCTATCGTAACTAAACGGGGACCCATTCTGCAACACCGAACGGATATAGTCTTGAGTTATGGCATCGGAAGTTAGTACTATTGGCGAGCTACAATGTGAGTTGAGCAGTGGAAAACTTGCAATAACTTCGCCAGCTTCAACAATTTCTCGGTGAATATCGCGTCCAGTTAGCAGGAACATATATAGGTCGTCGAACTGCAGCTGGTTTCTTACTCGTAGCTGCGCCGTTATTGGCAGAGTTTGGGACCGGAACAACTTTTGACATCGACCATAAATTCCGGGGATCGTTTCCGATAAGTCTACACTGTGGTCCGCCAATAATAGCGGCCGATCGGTGTTAATAGGAATTCTGTTGCCGAACGTTGCTGAACAAAAGGGCCGAATTTTCGAAAATACTCGAAAGGCCATTACGTATTGTCGCATACCGGAGGTGATCACTGAAGTCGAGCTTCCAGCGATTATCCTGTTCCACCGAGAACAAACACGAGCACATCGAGCGATTGATGAAATATCCAAATACTGAGTTATGATCGATTCTGACACATCTAGCGGGAGAAATCCCAGTATATCGAATGTGGACGCGGTCATTCTGTCGTATGGTCACGTCTCGGAAACTTAGCATTGACAATTTCGTGGTCCTTCATCATGGCGAATTATTTGGCGAAAAAGTTACGCTCATGGGAACGTTACTGGATGTATTTTGCTACCTGAAATAAAATCGTGATGTTTTCGATTGATGCTTGTTGATGTTTTTTGGAAATTTATTTAGTCGTACCTATTTATTCCAATCAGGCTCCTAAGCGTTCGGAAAGCTAACAATTGTGTCAACAATTAGAACAGCTATATATACTGCTGGACACTCTAGATTGTTCAAAACATTCCAACCGCATGTAATAAACTTTATATCCGTCTCTGTATTAACGAGAAATGGATTAGAAAATCATTGAGCATAGGATGGGCATGTTTCCAATAAAATAAAACTTATATAATACATAGAAAATACTTTGTTGGTCCAGGCGCAGGAAGACATGTGACCTTGGTGGTCCAGGTACAGCAAGGGCATCTGACTTTGGTGGTCCAGGTACAGGAAGGACATCTGACTTTGGTGGTCCAGGTACAGGAAGGACATCTGACTTTGGTGGTGCAGGTACAGTAAGGTCATTACGTTACGTGGACAACAAAAGTGAGATATCATTCCTGTACCTGGATCAAAAAATTGAGATGCGGTTCCTGTACCTGGATCACCAAAGTCAGATAGTCTTCCTGTACGTGGACCACACATGTCAGATGCTACCTGGACCACCAAAGTCAGATGTTCTTCGTGTACATGGACCACAGAAGTCAAATGCCCTTGCTGTGCCTGGACCACCAGTCAGATGCCCTCGCTATACGTGAACCACAAAAGTATGCCCTTGCTGTACCTGGACCACCAGTCAGATGCCTTTCCTGTACCCGGACCACCAAAGTCAGATGTCATTCCTATACCTGGACCACCAAGAATGGCATTTGACTTTGGTGATCCAAGTACAGGGAAAGCATCTGACTTTGGTAGTCCAGGCACGGGAAGTCATAAGACAGCCAGAGCAACACAGAAACGTAATTTATAAACAAGTTTGCCTAATTTACTTACCACAACACATTCATATAAACTTTACACGTAAGAAAGCATTATTTAAGTATTGCTTGCAGAGTAGTGCATATTACCACCTATACGGGCAGATACGTCTTATGAATTAGTAAATAGTTTAAAATTTACTTATAATCATAACTCAAGCGGAACTTGCTATAATTTGATACAAAGTTCAAGTCTTGTGGAACACTGAGTTTGCAAATTCAATAATTCTATCCGTCGAAAATACTTTATAATGCCAGTACTTTTATATTATCTCTCAAGACACATCAGATGACCTTTTTACCTGTATGGTCAACCGTGAGGTGCGACAGTTCCATCGTGCCACTGTAGCTTTTCAATACTCTTAGCTGTTGTTATTTTACGTGTACGTTCTTTCCACAGTCACAACAAAAGTTTGTTCAAGACTGAAGTACGCTTTCGCTTAAGAAGGAAAAGCTCAACCGAAACGTTAGACTTCTGCTCGATTACACCGTAACCGTTGAATAAATATAGCCTTGCTCCCAATCAAAATAAGTGGCTGTAATCTACCTTGCCATGAACAGGGTTTTATAGAGATTAAGTTAGTACTTTAATAACTATGCGTTTATTACATGAAAATAACAGTACATCATCAAGCGTGATAAATTGAACTTTTATACCATTTCGAACCAACTGCAGAACTCTCTCTGTACTCCAATTGACTGCTTAAGAGAAGAATAATCAAAAATTCCGTTTTTAGAAGAAACGCTCATATAGCAATTTCTAAAACACTCCGTGACAAGAATAATAATTATTTTCGAATTGAACACTACCCCCCTTCATAAAAGCGGAGCCCATTCAATTTTATTAATTTATGCAGTAAAACCCTTTTTGTACAATCACTTTTCTCAATTTATATATGTTTAATTTTTGCTTTGTAATCACAGACATTAATTAATAACATATAGATCAAACTTTAAGTTTTATAAAATTAAATAATGCTTTCAATAATGGCGTTTATCTATATTATTTTATTTAGATGTTCAGAAAACATATTTAAAATTTTTTCGTTTCCTTTCGCAGATAAATGAAAATTATCCGAAAAATGACAGTCTGGAAACTGTTTTATTTTTAAAATAACAGTATTTTCTGGTAATCTTTTCTCTAGCCATGCTTCGTCAAGCATTTTATTATATCGCGTAATATGTGAATTAATGCGTTCAGTCTCACGGGATGATCGGTTGAGTATATAAGATATGTGGAGAGTTGTTGTTGGACAATTTTGGCGAAAGTTTTCAGCAAAGTTTAATGTTTTCTTTAGCATTTCACTTGGGCCTCGTTTTGCCTTTCCATCCTTGCCGCCTAGGTTGTTGGTTCCGGCAAAAATTATTATGTCCTTAATATATGCTCCACTAATCCATGGAGCTACCAACGCAATATATTCAAACTTGGCTCCTGGTAGAGATATGCATTTAATTCTTCTCGATGTATTTTTGCTCAATCGCTGAGTATTTAGCCGTTTCAGTAAAGAGTCGCCAAGTATTACTGTATTAGGAAGAGTACTTTCTGACCCTGTATAATGACTTCGCAGTTGCATTAAGATTTTCCCTGTTTCATTTCTTGGGATACCCCAAAATCTGTTAAAACGATTATTTTCCACTAAAGCTTTGTCTCCCGTCGAATGCAAGAAATTTTCCAATATCGGATTTTGTGCATATTTTTCGTAGTCTAGGCGTGTCATCACTATTTGTTTCACTTCATCCCAAAAAAATTTCCGGGCGTTTTTGATTTTGTTTCCTAACTTTTTGTGCTCCGTTCCGTCCGAACTTTTTCTTATTTTCTCCGCTGATTCAGGATCCATTCCCAGTTTCGCTTTTGCGTATTGGTACATTTGTTCAACTGTACTCCAAACCATGCCAAAAAGCAAAATTTTTGACGGATAAAGATGCGATAGTGCATTGTTCGGGCCAAAAAAACGCAACTCATTCTAAAAATATAAAATATTTATATAGTATTGCAAGCATTGTAGTACACGGCACGAAGTGTGAGCTAATTCCTTCAGTCTCATGTGATGAATGTTTCAGTATATAAGAGACGTGAACATTTTTTTTGTCATTTGCCTCGCAAAATTTTTTTGCAATTTGTATTTTCCTATTCAATATTCCATTTTTCGGCACTAGCATGTAAGCCATTGATTACTTTGCCACAAAGTATATTGTTAGCATATTGAACAATTTTGTGATATGTGTACGGCATATCCGTTGCCTAGGTCTACAACGTGGCTTCGATACTAGGTACGGACGCCTGCACTTTTATTTTTTAAAGCTATTCATATTCCTTAAACCGCATTGTTTTCTAAAATCTCGTCAATTTTTTCGGCAGTTGTACGGTATCCGTACCCTAGATCTACAACGAAGCTTCGATACTAGGGACCGACGCCGTTGCTGTTACACTCTGTCAATAATATTTATATACTTTATTTTTGTCGATGTTAAACCTTACTCGACGACAGTTCGAATTTCTATAGTCAGCACAGATACTTTTATTCTGTTGTTGACCAGCTAAATAATCTTCTGCCTGTAGCGCTGCTTTTCGCACTCCCCTATGCGTGGTTTTAGGTGTAGAATACATTGTCAACTTTTGCAATGGTACAAATGCAAATTTTCCAGTACCAAAAAAACGAATTGCTATATGGTTATATGGTCTACTGCGATGTCGAAGAGGTGTATTTTCAGGGTTAACAGTTACAGCAGGCCACATTGGATATCCGGGATATTTTGCCAATACCACAGTGTCTTCTGCAAAACGTTTTATTTGTGTTGTACTATTCTCTGACTCATTTTGCTTTGTGTTTCTTTGTTGCAATGAATTTGTCGGTGTCATACAATGATTCTGACTCTCAGAGTTTTTGCTTGGCACTACTGGGTCTAGGATATCTGACTGAATAAAAGCTGGTTTTACACGGTCTATTGACACTTTTTCTATTCTGCCATTTACTTTAATTGTTACTGTTTTAGCGTCACGATCCGATACCTCATACGGTCCGGAATATCGATCGCTAAGTGAAGATTTCGGTGCATTCTCACGTAACCAAACATATTTTGCGTTTGCTAGTTCTTTTGGTACGAAATGTGTTGCGTGATGTTTGCGTTCGGGCTTTGGAAATTTTCTGACCAAAGCATAAAATTTTTCTAGAAACTCATGTGTTGGAGTATCTATCTTATTGTCTTTTGGAACGAAAAATTGCACCGGTAGCTCCATGTTGGAACCATAGACTAGCTGAGAAGGGCTAAATCCTTGTTCGTTTATTGTTGAGCGAATACCAAGTAACACTAGTGGAATAGCGTAATACCAATGATTACTCTTACAACTTGCTCGAAGCGCGTTTTTCAGTGTGCGATGGAACCTTTCTATTGCACCATTACACGCGGGATGGTATGCTGTTGTACGTTTGCGCTTTATCCCTAATTGTTGCATGAGAATGTTCCACACATTTGACTCAAATTGGCTTCCGCGGTCGGAAATTATTGTACGCGGAACTCCAAACCGACTTACCCATCCATTTAAAAGTGCATTTACGACAGATTCAGTTGACATGTTAGCAACTGGAACAACTTCTGTCCATCTTGTAAATCGGTCTATCATAGTAACTAGGTACTGATAGCCATTCGATGGTGGAAGTGGACCCACCAAATCTATATGAACAGTATGAAATCTCCCATTTGTTGGAATGGAACCTACTGCAGCTTTAGTGTGTCGCCATATTTTACCTTTTTGACACTCTTCGCAGTGCCGCGACCACAATTTAATATCACTGTTAATTTCAGGCCATATATAATTTTCCTTTATTAGTCTTAATGTCGCTGCTGCATTAGGGTGCGATAAACTATGAATTTGTCGAAATAGTTGAAACCGTAGCATTTTTGGCACAAATGGACGAAAATATTTATCACAAATAATTTTTGCGCCGTTGATGTTTCGCTCGACTAGTGTAAGGCTTGTGTTTTTAAAAAAATGCTGCAACTCTTGGTCACTTTTTTGCGCTGTTGCAAATGAATGGTCAAAATCTACAGAAATTGCTTGTATTGAGCGAGATAAATTATCGGCAACTATATTTTCAGCGCCTGCTACATGGTGGATAGTACAGTTAAATTCGGATATGAAAGATAACCAACGCGACTGTTGTGGAGTAGGGTTTTTCATTGTTAACGCGTTTAAAAGTGGCTTATGATCTGTTAGGATGCAAAATCTTAATCCTAACAACCAATCAAAATGCTTTAAGCTTAAGAAAATTGCTAATAACTCTCTGTCAAATGCCGATTTTTTGTCTCTAATTCTGTGAGCTTGTGCGAATAGAAAGCTAAAGGCTGCTTCTTGTTGCCCACAACTTGATGTAGCACTGCGCCTATAGCTCTTGAGGACGCATCTGTTGTCAACTCTATTGTCGCGTTACGATTAGGGAACGACAATTGAACTGAATGTTTCAAAGCTTCTTTTAGTTCATGAAATGCTTGTGACGCCTGCGCTGTCCACTCAATCTTCGCTGTGCTTTTACCGCATACACCTCGTGTGAGCGATGTTAGTGGAGCAGCGATATTAGAAAAACCCTTCACAAATCTGTGATAAAAACCAGCTACCCCAAGAAAGCTTTTAAGCTCGCGTACATTTTGAGGTTTTTTAATATTTTCGATTGCATGGACTTTTTCAGAAACAGGCTTTATGCCATGTTGTGATATTTCAACACCAACAAAATTAACTTTCGATTGAAAGTATTGACATTTTTTAGCTTTTAGCCGAAGGTTAAATTTTTCAAGTCTTTGAAAGACTGTTTGTAAATGTTCTAAATGGTCATTAGTATTTTCACTAGCTACAAGAATGTCATCCATATATGCTTTTGCAAATGGAATGTCTTGTAGTGCTATGTCAATTAAACGTTGAAAACTTTGTGCCGCATTTCGCAGACCAAACGGCATTCGTGCATATAGAAACAACCCAAACGGTGTTGTGATTGCCGTTTTAGGTTGATCTCCTTCAGCTATTGGTATTTGATGGAAAGCATTAACCAAGTCAAGTTTTGAAAAAATTTTATTTCCATGTAGCTCGTTCGTTATATCTGCGATATTAGGCATTGGATACCTGTCTGGTAGAGTGTTTTTGTTAAGTTGTCTGTAGTCACCGCACGGCCGCCAAGGGTCGGCTACATCCTTTTTTGGAGCCATATGAAGCGGCGTTGCCCACGCCGATTCACCTCGGTAAACTATGCCTTGTTTTTCTAGTTTTGTGAAATAATCCTTCGCTATTCTGAGTTTTTCTCCGAAAAGGCGTCTAGGTTTTGAAAAAACTGGCGGACCCGATGTTGTAATGTAATGTTTAACCGGATGAACTACCTTATCGTTTGCTTTTATTTCTGCAAATAGGTTTGAAAACCGCGACAACAGGCTATTTAGTTTTGTGCATTCGTTCACACTATAAATTAGTCCGATGTTATTCTTTTGTTTGCTTTCAAGCAGAGTTTGTTTGCCACAATCTACTAGAAGATTATTGTAGCTCAAAAAATCGCGTCCCAAAATTGGATTTACTACATCTGCAATTAAAAATGTCCACGTGAATTCGCGGCTAATACACGGCAATTTGAATGTGATTTGCTTATATCCAAATGCTTTTATGTCGGAATTATTCGCAGCAAACAATTTCGGAGGTTTTAAATTTGAAATTGCATTCCCTATGTTTTTAAATTTTGTAGGTAAAATGCTACAATCGCTTCCTGTGTCTGCTATAAAATGACCTACAGGGCTTGCGGCAATTTGAACTGAGTTTACTCCGACGTCGGCCGCTTTGGTGCCGGAGTATTTCCGTTTCCCGTTCTTGGTTTCCAATTGCAAGGTTTGTTGCACTTTTGTGCATTTTCTCCAAACATAAAGTGATAATACACCACGTGCCATTTGTGTTATATTTTTGCCGAAAGCCAGTTCCATTACTCGAACCACGATCACGGCTGATACTTTTCCTGCTATACCATTTTCTATTCCATTTGTTGTCGCGATTATTGTAAATTTTATATCCATCGTTATTTCTGTCATACCGGCTTCTGTGTTCTGTTCTTATCGCTTGGACAGCTTCAGTAAGTTTTGTTATTTGATGCCTTAAGTCGTCAAAGCTTTCGTTTGTACCGGAAATATCGGTACGTGTTGTTTCGATTGAATTAGCTGTTTTGCTGCTAATCGGAATCTGCTCGATCATTTTGTCTGCAGCATCTGCTAAGTTCTCAAGCGAGGCGTTGTCGCCCAATGATGTCAAAACTACTCTAATTTCAGTTGGTAGCATTTCAAAAAACCGTAATTTTACCAGATTATCATTTTTTGGAGCGAGATGTTTCAAATTTCTGAGTGCAGTGGACGGCTTTTGGTCGCCCAATTTCTGCTCACTAAGAAGTTTGCGTAATTTCTGCTCTTCAGAGTCGTCAAAATGTTTTATTATCTGATGCATTATTTGGTCAAAGCTTAAAGTTACCTCTGCCGCACATTGTTTAAGGGCAGAGATTGGAACTATACGCAGCAAGCTGTTTTTTCGGACTAATTCAGTAGTTCCCGCGAGCATTTGTTCGACGGTCTCAAACCACTTTTTTGTGTCTGTTTCGTAAAATTCCGGCAATTTTACAGTTTTTCCGATTTCATCGGGAACTTGCTGCCCATCCTGCGAATTATTTTGCCTATCTGACTTCACAGATGTTAGAAGCGCGGCAACTAATTTCTCGCCGTGCTGTTGCAACTCATTTATTAACTGCTGTTTCGTTGCCGTTGAAGGAATTGCATAATTTTCTTTCGTCTCGTTGATCATAGTTAAAACAGCCTCAAGATCAACTTTTCTATATGGTTGAAAATTAATTGGACCTGGATTAAGCTCAATATCTCCTGATAAAATTAGTAACCATCTTATTGCGGCACTATGTCTACGAGACATTTTCATGTACATGCCAAAACAATCACCAAGACCGGCAGGATATTTGCCGAGGAGTCGATACCGACGATCACGGCTGATACTTTTCCTGCTATACCATTTTCTATTCCATTTGTTGTCGCGATTATTGTAAATTTTATATCCATCGTTATTTCTGTCATACCGGCTTCTGTGTTCTGTTCTGATCGCTTGGACAGCTTCAGTAAGTTTTGTTGTTTGATGCCTTAAGTCGTCAAAATTTTCGTTTGTACCGGAAATATCGGTACGTGTTGTTTCGATTGAATTAGCTGTTTTGCTGCTAATCGGAATCTGCTCGATCATTTTGTCTGCAGCATCTGCTAAGTTCTCAAGTGAGGCGTTGTCGCCCTATGATGTCAAAACTACTCTAATTTCAGTTGGTAGCATTTCAAAAAACCGTAATTTTACCAGATTATCATTTTTTGGAGCGAGATGTTTCAAATTTCTGAGTGCAGTTGACGGCTTTTGATCGCCCAATTTCTGCTCACTAAGAAGTTTTCGTAATTTCTGCTCTTCAGAGTCGTCAAAATGTTTTATTATCTGATGCTTTATTT
Organism: Trileptium ribeirensis; assembly: GCA_030248225.1. NCBI lineage: Eukaryota > Metazoa > Nematoda > Enoplea > Enoplida > Thoracostomopsidae > Trileptium > Trileptium ribeirensis. Next base: position 31,927 of record JASANE010023936.1, on the reverse strand, counting down.
GGTCAAAGCTTAAAGTTACCTCTGCCCCACATTGCTTAAGGGCAGAGATTGGAACTATACGCAGCAAGCTGTTTTTTCGGACTAATTCAGTAGTTCCGGCGAGCATTTGTTCGACGGTCTCAAACCACTTTTTTGTGTCTGTTTCGTAAAATTCCGGCAATTTTACAGTTTTTCCGATTTCATCGGGAACTTGCTGCCCATCCTGCGAATTATTTTGCCTATCTGACTTCACAGATGTTAGAAGCGCGGCAACTAATTTCTCGCCGTGCTGTTGCAACTCATTTATTAACTGCTGTTTCGTTGCCGTTGAAGGAATTGCATAATTTTCTTTCGTCTCGTTGATCATAGTTAAAACAGCCTCAAGATCAACTTTTCTATATGGTTGAAAATTAATTGGACCTGGATTAAGCTCAATATCTCCTGATAAAATTAGTAACCATCTTATTGCGGCACTATGTCTACGAGACATTTTCATGTACATGCCAAAACAATCACCACCGTTATTTTCAAAGAAATATTTTGATGTTCGTTGAGCTGAATACGAATACGATTGGCTTAATAAAATTGATACACGTAAAAATCCCTCAAAAAACCATGAATTTTGAGAAACCATGTGGACTTTCCACATAGCTATTGGTAGATTTCTACCCGACAACCTGCGGCAGGCAAGGATGGTTAATAATAAAAACATTGTTATTTTCATTTTTTTAGTGTTTTGCACAAGTTTTTCAATCCAGCTTGCGTCTCTAAATGCTTTTAAATATAAATATTTCAAACGCCACCATTAAAACTGGTTAGTACATATTTACCATTTTTAAACCAGATTTTTTATTTAGAATTGTTGGCTTTTTTCGGTTTTGTTATGTGTAATCAATATCGGCCACTTTGCACTGTCGTTGCTTTATCCGAAATGATGCGATTGTTGCTGCTATGTCACGTCGCTTGTTCTTTGCCACCGTTGTAAAACCGCTCTCTCTCGATTGCACTGTTAAGCCACTCTTTTTTTTGTTTGCCACTATGCTTAGTGTTGCGACGTCGGGTTCACCAATTGTAATCTACCTTGCCATGAACAGGGTCTTATAGAGATTAAGTTAGTACTTTAATAACTATGCGTTTATTACATGAAAACAACAGTACATCATCAAGCGTGATAAATTGAACTTTTATACCATTTCGAACCAACTGCAGAACTCTCTCTGTACTCCAATTGACTGCTTAAGAGAAGAAAAATCAAAAATTCCGTTTTTAGAAGAAACACTCATATAGCAATTTTTAAAACACTTCGTGACAAGAATAATAATTATTTCCGAATTGAACAGTGGCATTTGGTTTGACTCGAACATAAATACTATCTTTGAATATTTAATAAAAGTTTTCTTAATGCATACAGCATTGACTAGAATATCACTGAATAATTCAGAATTTCATACCCGTGTGTCTGCATGCTCAAACGCTATAAAAACAAGCCAGTTGCAGGATCTTCAAAGGGAGGGCAGGTTTTCCAGATACTACCGAGCGTATAAAAGTAGAACGCTTATTTTTCGATATGAATTGTAATGCATTATTTATCAAGATGTGTGCAGCAGAACCGGATTTTGTCAGTTTGCCGCGGCTCTAAAGCTATGCCTAGCTAGCCGCGGTCAGCCAGTGTGACATTTTTTGAGCCGAGCCATATCCTACAAGGATATTTAGCTAACAGTTAAGCGAGAGGCTAAATTGTCACAAGGGCCAGATTCAGCTAGAAAATGGAAAATCGCTAAAAAATCCTAATTGGTGACACTTATGGTCATATATTCGCAAAACATCATCCCAGTTACAAATAGCGTAATTTTCATGTATGAAAGAGCGTGTTTTACATAGCTACTAGGTTGGCTTGCAAAAGGCGCTTAAGCAAAATTTTTAAAAATAGCGACATTTACGTAATTTTAGCTGCAAAATACAACTGAAATGCATGGTCCACATGACGAAACCAATGCAGCTAAAGCGAAAACGCTCATTCAAGCTTTACCTTTAGCCACTTTACTCAATTAAACTAAAATGATCATTCTATTAACAACGAATAATATAATGGAAGTAGTTTCTAACCATATATACAAAACTATCGGCGTCAAATATTTGTACATTTGGCAAGCGGAGAGGCGCAGAGAGTCGTTTAAAACATCTTCGCGCGAGCTCAGGAACGTTGCAGCACTCCGACTTTGCATAAAGGCTCACATCAGGTGCACATCTTAGGCAGGAGTAAATTTAAGCTGAACCCTCTACCATCCTCTTTTGACACTATTTATAAAATTTTTTGTTACTTAACGTTTTGTGTGCGTTGCCCAGAACACCAAATTTATGTTCTCTTATATGTCAACGGATGGATGGCACGCCGAACAAGCGATCGTTAATCGCTAATGACAGAAGGGAATGGCAGGTGGCTTAAGTGCCTCCGCCTGCGTATCTCGCAAGAAACATAAAACTGAAGAAACAGTTGTCATAAATGTATTTTATTGTATTTTCCACGAGAACTAAACAAGTGTTGCCAGCGTACAAATATGACTTCAATAAAGTCAACAAAAAGTTTGTTCCTAATGCGGCGTTCACATTATAATGTCCCCAGCTTTTGGAACCTATGTATATTACACAGTGTCAGGCACACTGACGACAACAGGGTGTCTAAGACAACCTCATGGTTTTATAAATTTTTTCAAAGGTAGCTAGATAGGGGCATTGTCACTTCTCGACAGTGTTAAGCACACCGTGTCTTCTCGCAGTTTTATTGACAGTGTGCGGCATCATGTCATCAAAGCTGATAGGGCACGGATACAAATATCGAGAACTTCAAAAAAACTACATAGAACAATCGACTAATGAACATGATTAGCTACAGACGATGACCGCTACAGTTTATTCGCGCCAAATTGGTAGCTAAGGTTGTCTGCGATGTGAAGAAATGTAGTAGCTATGGCTGTGTCGTACACCCTCTGAAATTGATTTACAGTATGGGTGTCTCCCTGACTGTAGATACGGTAGGATCTCGACTACAGGAGGACAAACGTTCCAAACAGCGGGGACATTATAACGTGAACGCCGCATAAACGACGGATTTATGGAAATTGATCAGTGTTACTAAACATAGCTGCAAAAAGCTCTAACAAGCGACTGTATCCTGATCAGAACGTATCCCATCTAAAATGTCATCTTAACCGGACCTTATATTTCCTCATATCATGAAAATGATGTGAACAGAATAAATGATATTACTTCCCGAGTTTAGTTTTTATCGTATAGGATAAGAGTACGAATCCCTATTTGATTTGTACCAACCAAATACCAATGCCGTTGTAACGCAATATATCAATGCCAAAAATACAGACGTACCAAAGTTCCAAAAAGTACCGCTTTACTATGAATAAAAGCGAATCAAAGGACGACCGTTTAACCCAAGACCGAATAACAAACGACAGCGAAGGTTGACGCTAAATTGTAAGGCTCAAAAAAATTTAGTACCAACAGCATCAAGATGCAAATTTACAACAAATTCCATATTATACGTAACAATACATATTCGAAAAAGCAAGAAATTAAAACGAAAGCAAATGAATCATCAAAACGGATAGAGGTATTGATTTGGAAATAGCACTGTAGTATAAAAATTAACAAACATTTTACACAATCCCTGCTGAGCTACGCACAACTTCTTTAATAACAAGCTAAAAACAGCAATAACACGGCAAAATTTAAAACAAATCGCTTTCTGGCCTAACGTCGACGAGCCATACTTGGGCCCACATCGGCCGAAGCGGTCCGACAGCAGAGCGTAGCAATCAAAGCTGTAAGATTTCGATCAGCTGATTCTCAATGGCGATGTCCATTTTTCGATGCAAAGCCTGTGCCCTGATATATGGGCTACGAAAGACTGGTACCAGTATCGCGTGATGATTTGGTAATGAACCCTTAAAAACATGTTTTTGCCATTTTGACCCGAAAAATCGGGTCGTGGCTACTCGCGATGAACTAATGAGGACATTCCTCATCACTTTTCCCATTAAATAAAAAAATACCGAAATTCATCAATTCGAAGACGAGTTATAAATAACCGAAACAGACAAAGAATTTTTTCAATATTTTTCCCCTAGCACCCTCAGTGAAATCTACGCTCACTTCGTTGCTAATATATAGATACAAGCAAACAAAAATACTAAAAATCCACTGCGTTCAAATATATGTACAGTATCAACCAAAAATTTAGCAAATTATTGCAAAGTGAACTGCACAGACAAAATGCAATCAACAATATCTGCTGCGGTAAACATTATAAACAGCAATAAGAGAAAGGCAATATTAAACTGAACAAGAAAGCACATGTAAATTGAGCCAATATAAGATAATAAATACGAAAGCCTAAAATTCGCTTAAAATGTCAACAAATATGCTAAAACGCGGCATCGAACGGGGAGACCTTCAAGAAATACGGAAAGCCAGAAAATATATTTCTTTAAACTTTACCTGAAACATATGTACATTTCGTGACGGCTGATTCCGAGAATCGGGACAAATATTGTTGGATAATTTCACACAATAACTTTCTATTAGCGAAAGTCTTTTCTTACAAAATTCACTGCTTTATTTATAAAAAATGTAGTTTAATATTTTTAAAGCAATTTAGTAAGATAAAAGCATGAGTTTTAACACCGTTCAAATTATAAAATCCTCAGATTATAACTTTGGTATATGATTAACAGAATTTTATGGCGTCCAAAGCCGCTCAAGCAATTTTACCCAAAATGACAAGAATCCCAAGTTCCGAATCCATTGGTTTAATGGCACGTCATCCACTGCACTCTTAAACGAAATACGATTCGACTGTATGTATGCACCAGGGAATAACCGGAACCGTCCATTTAAACCAAAACCTTGTCTTCGAAACTTATATATAGTAGAACAGATGAATGTAGAAATGAAGGCCTATATTGTGGAAATAAAATGTATTAAAAATAAGTTTTAGATTAAGCGTAACGTATTGCGATGGCATTATTGCTTCTCTGGAACTTTAAAGAGGCTGAGAAGTCGAACAATATGTTGGTTTTTGGACCCCAAAGCAAAAAGTACTTTCCACTATATAGCCTTGCTTAAACATGCTTGCATGGGGCGTAGATTAAACAATTTCGTTCTGTCTCCAATCGCCTCCCTTTACTACACATACGTTCGTTGCATATTATTCCGCAGGAAACTTAAAATTATTGGTTTATATGGCTCTAAGAGAAAACAAAGGAAGGTATACTATAATTTTCTGGTCAGTGATAAGAGACACTGTTTAGGCTAGCGTTGGGCAACCAATGCCCGTCAGCTAGATGATAATGATGGTAACTTACTGATCAGAATGTAATAAGTGAAATAAACTGTTATACTGCTCGCACAGTTTCAAAAAATACAATTCATTGCCAAGAAATCAGTTTCTGTTGCACATAGTTATTTTACTTCAATGTAGCGGATTTACAAAGTTTACAAACGCACTGGGAAGTGCTTGATTGAAATTATATTAGCCTAGCTTACAGCTAAATACTTTTAAATTATTCAGGCTCTGTTACGGAGTTGGGCCGGTTTAATTCTAACATACCCCGCAGACTTCTAAATGTGTAAAATAGCTTTTACAAACATAGAACTGGTTTGTTTTACTAACAAATTCCTGCAGGGTTAAGATGAAAAATTCCTACTGAAATTATGTGTCCTACTTGCGTTTCACACGGCGATTTGCTGAGTTAATCTTTGCTTTTGTTTGATTGTATTGGAACTTGATCATTATGTATATTAGATATGTTTGGACCATAGATGAACCAAAAATGTGGAAAATTTCAAACCGGAATTCGGTTCCGGTATGGTTTTTGCTTTTTGCCGGAACCGCAACAGGATTTTCGCCGGAACCGGAATTCCGGTTACACCCTGGTAGGCAGACACTTTCACCTAAAAACAGACTATTAATTGTTACATTTGCTCGGGTGAAAACTAAATACTGTATGATTTACTTAAAAATTCGACGGTCACACTACGCCAGCAGTTTGATAATTCACCGTAAAACCAGCACTTGGAATAATAACTCATAAGACATACATACAGTAAATATATATCAGGGTGTAACTGGAATTCCTGTTCCGGAAAAATTCGGGTCCCGATTGTGGGTAATTTTTGCCGGGATCCAAGTTCCGGTTTCATGTCCTTTGGATATCTGTGTTTTCTTTTTTTTGTACTAACACAGTTTTCATTTAAATACAAAATTACTTAACATGCTAAACCATAACTGATACACTATTCTTGATACTATCTTACAACATAAAAAATATAATCTGTGTTTTTGTTGCCTCTTTTCAATTTACCAACACACAATTTATCTAAATAGTTCATAAGGCACAAAGAAATAACGCTAATCAATCAAACATTAGCATAGTTGTTATAATTTTCGAAGTACTCCGCAGTCCGGGATTTGCTAACTATTGCTATTTGAGCTACAGCCCAACGGTTCCTGTTTAATAACTTGCGACAATCTATACGGCCAAATGTGTCTTCATCGGTTAAATCTTATGCTTGTGAGACCACAACATAACGTAATTTCGAATATTTCACATTGCAGAGGATTGTCTAGAACAGTAATTCAGTCGGTGGGAGGAACTGGGGCCGGAGCAAGCGTGGCTAGTCTGTGTTAATTGCCTATTTTTTCATGTTCGAACTGAGTATCCTAAGCACTTTTTAAAGGCACAGTAAAACAATACACCAACAGTACATTAAGAGAATCAGTGGCTATAATTCTCAGTACATTAGTGGCTCTCCAAGCCTGGAAACGTGGGGCCTACCTGGTAAGAGGAGCATATTCTGCGTCCAGAAAATGCCAAATCTTGTGACAATTCCTAAATATCTTGTTCGCATCTTTTTTGTCATATCTTATCTAGTTACTCCACGATACCTGAGACAGTGTGACACGCCTTTTGATAGGGAATTTTTTTGGAAACTGGCGAAGCCTAACCTTATGAGATGAAAAGTTTTAAAAGCCGCTCGGTTTCTGGCTTCGTGGTGAAAGTTGAAAAATTTGCGGTTTGTCACAGCCAATTTTTAATTTAATCATACAGGACGTGTTATTGGTAACCTAGTAACGCAGCAATAACGTATTTCCGAATTGGCTGATTTCGACGTAAGGACATTTACATTAATCGTAGAAAGCTACCGAACTCCTATGGGAAAATCTATAGCCCCATTTAACCATCAACGTACAGATAATTATTCAAAAAATACCAAAATTTTACAATTTTATTGCCCTAATTTAGCATTTGTAGGTCCGTACATCACATCACTGGGAGCAAAGCACCGAGCGTACATTTAAAATGTACAACAAAATCATCATTGCTGGTAAAATAACCATATGCCCACTATCCGCCCCAAAACAATAAATTTCTTTTAATTTTACCTTATCGATAAGATGAGATTCGGGCAAAAATCGAACTCCCGGTTCCGATTATTTTCGATTCCAGTTACTCACTGAATATATATACAATATAAAATAAATATATATAAATTCAAAGACATATAATAAACAATTTAAAGTTGGTAATGTATAGCTGAGATAAAACAAAACAGTATAATAGATATGGAATCGATGTAAAAACAGTAAACAAGCAAAACTTACATACATATATAGCCTAAAATTTGTGGTCGAGGTACCTTCCCTGTCCATCCTGCACAGCTGACAGAATCCACCTGTGTTGGGTTCTTGATGTCTATAACATAAGAATGGCTGACACTGCTACAGTGCCAAGATACGATTACAGCTGCCGCTGAAAGACTGGCAGCACTTCTTGACTCATATGCGTCAAAATTATGCTGTCTAAATGTTTGAGCTAAATCTTTGAAGTAACCTACGCCTGCCGAAGAGACAAAAAAGGTTATATTAGATATGAGAGCAAAAACATGAATAGTAAAAAGATATTTGTTGGATAACGTAGTTAGTACATGGAGCGCAAAAACTCCATCATATATATCGAGATCAGTACCAAATGTTATTCGGCAAGGAACGCCGATAATGTGACAATAGTAGAAGTACACACAGTTGTCGCAGAAGTTTTGTCATACGATATTTCGTACACATTCCAATCAATTTGCATCGATATTTTGTTTTCGCACAATCGAAGACTTTAGAATCTAAAAACAGCAACACTGACCGTTCTCGAATTTCTGCAATCCTTTAGATTTCATACGATTTATTCGCTGCGCACAGTTGTAGCAATCATGATCACGACAGCTGATATCAAAGTTACTCGTTCACTCTTCATAATTCCCATATTTTTCCGTTAGTTCCAATTAAAAATTATTCAAGTATCAGCAACTAAAGTAACTTGTTCCAAGTTCAGATCCACACCCACAGTTATTAAAGTACCTGAGAACAAATAAGATTCCAACTCAGTGCTATTATGAAAAGATTACATTGTTGCTCACAACGCCACGTCGACAGTGTGTTTAGTATGTGGTAGCTTGATGTAGACCGCTAGAAGAATCAGCTAACTATAGCACTGAAAACACACTTTGATTATCCATGGTTGTAGTTCGGATCTCACCATGTTGAGTTGTTTTAATAGGCGTTTAGTTCATTTTCTATGAAAACAAGAGCTTAGCGACAATTTGTTGCACCAGAACGAAAAATTGAGGCTAATCCGCCTTCTCATCCTACGTCATTTGGGGTCTCAACGGGGTCCGAATTTCATGCTACTCGAATGTTGTTTTGGCCCAAGTTTTGCACAAACGCTTGCCGTTGCTGCTTTCGCCGTTGTTGACGACGTGAGGAGGGCTTACGTGAGAGCAACGTGTGAGACTTCGCTGTAGTTCCACCACCACCGTTTGCAGACGCAGCGTAGTCGCGCAAAAAGTCAAAATGACCTAAAACAAAAATGATAATTGCGGAAATCAATCCCAGCGGAAAATAATTTTCAATCAAATTATTAGCTGCTAGTAAACTAGAATCAAACGGCGTGACAGTGACTACTTACCCTCCTGCAAACGTAAAATCTGCTGTTTCAAAAATAAAAAACACCCCCGTCACATTTAGTATCACACTTTAAAACGACCACAGTCGGAAAAATAGTGGAATTAATGATCCGCTTAGGATAGTTAAGAAAGAATTTTAATCCCTTAATATGTTAAGGCCAGTGCCACAATTTTAGCACCACACTTTAAAACAGCAGAATATTTAATATTTCTTCATCAAATAACCGGAAAAAGCACGGAAACAGTCGAAATTTACGACCAATATATATTTTCACTACAAAATAAGTTATATACAACAAGTTTCACACAATGAATGCGCCACTGCAAATACTATTCTTGTTATCGTATTCCGTTACCCCGAAAACCATTATATCCATAATTATTGTGTAGCTGGTCTTATCGGCAAGATGATAATTTCTGACTTTTGAATATGTAATTGAGAGATGTACACAACAGAGCTATTATAAGCCACCGAATAGCAGCCATATAGCCAATAATCGAAATGTGCAATTACATAGGAGCCCAATGGCTCTACAAAATGAGATAAAAAACTCGAAATAGCGCAAGCGGTTGTCGAGATATTGCCATTTCCAAGCATTTTGGGACCATACAAAACTCCGTTTTGACCCAACCCTGCAGCGCAAACAACGACAATCGCAGCATATAATTAACAGCTGCATAGAGGATGAATTGCTCTACAAAATAAGACCAGAATGTCTAATAATTGAAGCGGCTGTAAGGATATTACCATTTTCGTGTATTTTGGGTACCATGGGCCTATTGAAAAACATGTTTGAGCAAATCCTGCAAAACATATAAAGACAATAGCAGCTAGCCATTTGCAGCTACATAGCCGATAAATTGCTCTACAAAATGAGACCAAACATATACATGGTTCGATGTGGTTGCGGAGATATTACTATTTCCGTATATTTTTGGGCCTCGCGTGCCCATTTTACAACCTGTTTTGACCCAAATCCGCCAGCCTAGGAGAACCTTGTAGCAAAGATAGTTTTGTAGAGGCTTATTCACTCTACAAAAAACCCCTTTGAGCCTGCTTTTCGGGGGGCGGAAATATTGAAATCGGTCTTCACGCTTAACTAAAGGGCACAAACAGAGATTTAAAGCTTTCGAATGAGATATCGCGCGACCTGTTCTGCCACTCAGAAGCCGGGCTATGCTTCTCACACCAACAACCCACAATCAGACGCCGCCAAATTTCACAGTCCTGACCAATGAGAATTCTTCGATGACACTCACAATTCAACAAGCAAACCTTCCCTATTTTTGTACCATACACGTCAAACCGGATCCTTATTTTAGCTTCCGGAAATTTATTCGCACGGCGCACTTACATGCTCGTCGTACACCTCAAACAAAGAAACAAACACTCAAAACACATTAAATAATCGTAGGTCCCATTGTTATAACAGGTCACATACACATAGATTCAAAATATTTAGTTTCACTTTTTTTGAATATTTTTTGAATTTTGCGTCATATTTAGAAAATAGGTCCTGGTTAAAATTTATGTAAAGCTCGGATATCTTATGTAATGTTTCCAGTTGGTGCAGATTCTGTCTCGACGCGTATGACTCTGCTCTCTCAGTTTCCATTCGGGAAAAATGCATAGGGGCTTGGTACGACTCCAAAGTGTCCTGGCTTGCTCCAGTCGCGTCACCTCGAGTAGGCACGCTCCCTGCAATCTTCTGTTGACCTAGGTAGTTCTATAATTGTATAGGTAACTGCTATTACTATATAACAATTTTTGAATTTATCAGTCCATCCACCAACGTTACATCTATAATATTGTTCTTTTATGAAATTTCTATACTAATATCCTAGCCTGTCCACAGCCCTCCGCAAAATTGGGGGGCTTCGGGGGCTCCCTTGTTCATTCTCGGGGGAAAATTAAATGTGAGGGATAATTTTTGCTTAAAACGACTAAATATTTCCATATTTTTATGCATTTTTATGAATGTATTTTCAAGCTAAAAACGATATTTTAGCATTACAAATGGTGGTACGTAATTAATGTTTAAATAATAATCAATAATTTGCAAACAAGAAACAAAAATTTTCAGACATAAAAAATTTTTGGAATTAGTTGTACATGGGGGTTTCGGCCGAATGTGGGTTGGCGGACGGACATGGGGGGGCGGACACGAGGAAATCTCACGAACATGGGAGGACGAACATGGGGGGATTTGGAAAGTAGGCGGGTCCCCCCACTATGGATAGGCCAGATATCTGGGTTGTAACAAGACCAGTGTGCGACATAACTTTCCCAAAATTTGCTTTAATTATTTGTAGTCCAGCTTTTTCAGCTTTATCCTTTGCTAGGCCAGCTGATTTGCACCGTATCGGACACTGTAAGCTTCCTAGCGAAAATAAAGCTTCCCCGTACCCAGATGGGAGAAGTTTTGCGAAAACTCAGACAATTATTTAGCATTTGACTATTATTCAGCCCAATATATAGGGTACAATCTCATCCCAGATGAGAAAAATTTTGCGAACACCAATATAAGTTAAGTATTATAACCCGCTGTTAATGGATGAAGACAAACAATTATAGGTAAATCATTGCACAAAACTCACTCAGCGCTTTCCGTTCCTCGTGTCCATAACGGAGAAAAGTTGTACTCTTCATAATTGTGGGGCGAATTCCAGGTGGCGTATATCTTACAACGGCACCACAGCGGTCTCGAGCACGTTTTGGCGACAACTTCCCTAAAACAATATTAAATAAAGGCGTGTTCACACGCTCGAACTTTGTGATGAAATATTGAGCTTAAAATTTGAGTGATTTTAAAGGAAAATTGCGATATTTCAAAATTTGAGCTCAAACTTTTTCAGATAATACTCTTATTGTTCATCATTGGCTAAAGGAATATTATTGAACCGTTTGAACGTTGTGAACTTGCAAAAAAGATACTTTCAATTTTTAATCAAAATAGGAGCTCAAATTTTGAGCGTGTGAACACGCCTTTAGTTGTGCAGACAAGCAGAACAGATCAGTCCCAGAGCTTTGTATTACAACTGACTCTACATGAATTAGCCAGGGGATTGTCATGTTTCCCAAACAATAAAAATATTAGGCCGTCTTGGACTTCTTTCCCGTCGTTTTCTGCCATAATCCCAAAGCCGCCAGTTATTCCTAAGCCAACACATACACTCAACTATCAAAGTCAGTAACATTTTCCAAACATTTTTTATTTTCCTATTTGTCACTCTACAAGCCATTCCCTTGTTTCACACTAGGATTTGTTGGGTATTTTTGGCTACAAATGCCAGGATATAGAAATTTGTTCAGGAATAGTCTTACCATTGACTAGAAAAAATCTGCAGTTTAGATGCAAAGAAACTTCTCCAGGCTCTTCTTATTGAATCGAAACATTAGCAAATTTTCCTCAAGACTAACAAAATATGAAAAAAATTTTTACATAGTTCGGCTAAAAATACCAATTTTTTCCTGAGAAGGTGAATATTCCTATAATTTTCATGTAACACTGGATACCCCGCAGAGAGACAGGAAGCCCTCCAGGATTTCGCGGTTCCCCTAAGTAAAATGACTCGCGGCGTGCATACACTTCCAGTAGGTATAAAAATATTGTAAATGCATGAAAAACACGAAAAAATGCAATTACAAAACCCCTCATTAACTTGGGAGCTACGGGTTTGCATAGGGTAAACTCGGAGAAACTACCAAGCATTTTAGGTTCCCCCAGATTGGAACCGATGTTTCAGATCAAAGCCACACATCTAAAAAATCGGCCAATGGAGAGACCTTGCATTAGATATGCATACGTTTACCTTTTCTGTGCTATATTGCAACCAGATGAACTGTGAGAATCATCCAAGTAATTCCAGTTGCCCCAGTCTCGGACTAGATCGCACCAGCCGAGAAATCCGGATATTTTTGCTAGTTTAGTGAAATCAAATAATGGCACTGGTAATCCAGTGTCCGCGACAAAAATAAAAACTGTTCAAACTTACCGACTGGCTTATGCAATAATTGGGGAGAGTAAAGTATCTGTCATTTGTCGGTTCCCCTTTTGTAAAACATGTGATAGATCCCTCAAGATAAAATATTTAACTTATCTGGTACAATGCGCGCTGACTATTTTGTACCTCTTCCAAGTAAAAACGCGCACCATAAAAATATTAACACCCTATCTAGAAATTAAATACTGAAGCATTGCAGAACGTAGTGAAGCATATGTACACATACGCCTTTTGCGTGCATAGCTCTCGATATCATACGTCGATATGCTATATCTGGATATACCACTACACTGCAGATTCCCTCTGACCCCGAATATTGCTGCGCCATATCTCAGTGCCATTGGAACCATGGGTCGCATAGTAAAAACGACACCGGCAATGCGTTTCATGCCCGAAAACCCCAGCTTGACACTTCAGAAGCCCAGGAACGTCAAAACAAATATTCTAATTTTTGGACGAGGAACCACGAGAGTGCCATACCTCAAATCCCATAACTCCTAAACCGGACATTAATCGAAAAACAAATGAGGCATCGGCATTTATCACTTTACTATAAAACTAGCCAGAGACAAAAATTCGAAAGTTCAGGTAAAAATAATCTTGCTTCCGTAAAGGTTACTAAAATGGTGAAAAATCCTCATTTTGACCTCTGACCCCGAACCATGGGTCGCAGAGAAAGCCGACACTGGCAATGCGTTTCCCATGTCCGAAAACCCCTGGTGAAACTTTTCAGAAGCCCAGGAACGTCAGAACAAATATTCTAATTTTGGAGAAGGTGAAAGGACGAAGGTGCCATACCTCAAATCCCGTAACTCCTGAAACGGAGCCTCTTAATCGAAAAGCAAAAAAGAGGCATCGGCATTTATCATTTTACTATGAAATAAAACCAACTAGAAAAAAAATTCGAGTTATGATAAAAATAACCTTCCTTGCTTCCATGAAGGGTTTTAAACAGGGGTAAAAACCCACATTTTGACCCGTGACCCCGGAACCAGACCCCAAATCAAAAACGCTCGGGGATGTACATAGTAAACCGACTATGTCGGCTCGAATGAGTCCAAAATGATGAAACACACACACGAAATTTAAAAGATTTCACCCCTGAAACACATAATTTCCACTACGTTCTGATTACACAAACAATAGTTTTGGTACGACCAATTTTTGAAATTTTCGGAAGTCGTCAAATATGCCCACCCTTTTACCCAATTCGATTTTGACAAAAATCCATCGTCCTACATCACCAGCCAAAACTTTTCATCAATAAATCAACCCAATTGGTTCTTCAGGTGTTGGTGTAGCCATGCACCACCTCTGTTCAGGTACCATATTTGATAAGAAGGAAGTTCGCGGCTTCAATAGGATTCAACCAAAGTGTAGTTATTTGCAGGGACTTAGGTGTCGGTGAGCACGCAAGCCAGTCGTGGCATAACATATTATGTTCTGGATACCAGATTCTATGCGGCATATAATCATTCAGTAGCGGGCAGAGACCTGATCGTGGCTGCACTAACAGGGTCTTTATTCTTCCCGATTCTCCTCATAGGGACGGGCTCAACGTCGTATGATACCCTAAGCAAATCCTGCCAAAATTTGACCAAATAACACCAGCTTCCTAATACTTGGCGGCTCTAATAACCTTTGCGTTTGTTCCTCAGCTGACGCAGCCATTCGTGCATCATCGTCACACCGTCGTCGTCCGAATCGTCTTCATCTTCATCATCGTCGTCCTCGTCATCATCGCTAACACTACTCGCCGTGCTACCCGTTGTCGACGAGCTTCCGCCGCTCCTCCTCATCAGTCCACGTCGAAACACCAGCCGCCGATGGTTGCTATGTGGAACAATAATTGGCGGTGTTCGATCGGAGCTATCGCCGTTGCAGCTGCTTTCAAGTACCGATAGCAATGCCTGAAAAAATTAAAAGCACAAATAAGACCGCATTTCAACAATATTTATATGTAAATCACAATCAGACACTCTCCAATTTAGATAAATCATCAGAACTTAACCGGTCAGCAAGCATCACTAAATACAGGTTTGTGTCAAGTCCTCAAAATAATCTGACAGATTTTCCAACTCATGAAAAATGTTGAAAAAATCTAAAAGCCATGCATATACATATACAACTACTACAAAAACAAATATATTACAATTATTACTTATTTTACAATGTAAACTGTTCCAAAATGTATTGAATTTGGAATTATCAACAGGGTCCGAATAGAGCGGATCACGAAGAGACGGAATAATATTCGAATGAAATCCAATTTTCGGACATTTGCTATCTCTATACACCAGCAATGACCCGATTATCGAGTAAGCACGGGATAACTCGATATGGCACATTCTGCTGACCACGTACCTAAACACGAATTCAGTGTATATACGCTCCACTGGCGTTTGCATATCTTGAGTTTACTTTATTGATTTTATATATTCTATTCAGATGAAACATATAGTTTTATTTAAACTATGAGTATCTGCTAATATTCTATGCACTAAATATCCAGGCATTTATTTTAGGAATGGTTCCGGTATGTTCCTTCGACCATTTTAAGTGTAAATAATGGCCGTTTAACGACATTTTGTTTTGTCGCGTTTTGAGCTGGGGATTTAACGTGTGGACCGGTCAACAATAACCACGTGGAGGTAGCCACAAACAACCCTAGAATGTGTTAGCCAAAAGTCACACAAACAAGACCTACATTAACTAGTCATAACTGCCCGTGATTCGGGGACTACCGCTCGAACGCGGGTATGTTACTCCGAACTAGATTCCGGGAAAACAATCCTCCGAACACTGCAAAGTGCTCGAACGTGGGTCAAACAGAACCAGCTGTAACGCCGACAACGATATACAAAACAAGCCATCCTTGTTTCTCAATATCTCCACTCTCGTTTTTAGAAAAACAAAATGTGTGCAATATTGAGATAAAACAGTTCCTACTACAGAAGAATTTTCCCAAGCATAATGATCAATGACTATT
The DNA here is from genome assembly GCA_030248225.1 of Trileptium ribeirensis. Taxonomy (NCBI): domain Eukaryota; kingdom Metazoa; phylum Nematoda; class Enoplea; order Enoplida; family Thoracostomopsidae; genus Trileptium; species Trileptium ribeirensis. Next base: position 15,924 of record JASANE010023936.1, on the reverse strand, counting down.
CAACAAGTCCCTATAACCTGCTTACAGGTGCTAGATTTTGCCCATGAGGTGAATTAAGACGATAAGGGTCTCCAGGTATCTAAGGATTTCGATTTCAAGCAAACATTATGAGAGCCAGAAGTTGAACAAGACATTGTTTCAGTCTAAAGCCGTTCCCCGAAAGACACTGCTGGGCCAAATCATTACGTAACGACGTGACGCCGCAATAGCGTTGACTTTTTTGCACACAATAATAATATCAATAATTTGCACAGGCAATTTGATAATCACAGTTGTACATGTATACCAATATTATCTCGCTTAGGCGCGCTGTGCATAAACACAGCTCAAGCTACGACACAGCGACTCGACAACGATTAGACGGGTATTGCTGCGCAATAAATAAATGAACCTATTCAAGCTCTGTCGTGGATGCAACCCAAAATTAAAACTTGCATTTTTGCTCTTTGATACTCGTGTCAGGTTAGAAAGCTTGACGTGACCCAAAAATTTATTGCCCGGGTCACTACGGTCCGTGGTACCACAACCCAAGCATCAGAAAAAAAATAACAAACCCCATTTGCACCAAGCCTCGTGTGAGACAATATCCCATGATATTACTTTGAAAAGACTTCGCAATTCGTAACCTTAATAAATTATTGTAGCTACGATTCCATTCAACGCGGCTGGTAACCGAAACCCACCAGTGTGTGAGTCCATTTTATGTGCGATCACCTGCGTTGCTATCTAGTCAAGGCCACTCCCTATATCAAAACCATTAGACACACATAAACGGCGATTTTACCTTATGTACGCGGACACGATTTGCAATAAAGCAGCATGTAGGCGGCTGCTTGCTGTCACTATTTTACTTGTATGTCTAGCACGCATTTCATAGCATATTTTAATACACAAACAGACCGCATCCACCGTTATAGGATTTAGCCATTTGATGAACATGAACACAAGCATATACATCACAGAGCCATGTTCGCACTCGCTAACCTACCGAATACTGACGGGCAGACTAATAATTTTGATTCAGTTACGGTGAACACACGATTTAACATTATTTTCGTTCAATATTTGGTTTGTCAAATACTGGATTATTGTTAATTGGTGTACCTCTTCATTGCCCGCGATGCCGCAACGACCTAATATGAAGTCCATATCAATCATGGCTGAATCATTGCTCACAGTTGTCGAATCACTCTTCTTTTTGTCGTCACAATTTGCCGACGGTGATAGTCTGTGAAAATAACAAAACTTAAAAAAATGTGAACTATTTGATCAATTCTTTTAGGTGATTTATAGTGGTAGTTAATAGTGATGGGCAAACGCGGCGAACGTCGCTAGTCTGTTGCTGGGCTCTTGAGCTTCCTCTGAAGACACAGAAAACAATCCGTGAAATTTTAAACAATTCGTAGCACATTAAGTAATCAGAAAGCTACATATATAATTCCTTTTCCGATGATCATCAAAGACGGAAACTTTGTTTTGAACACCAGAACAACCTTCAACAAAATAGAATATACTAAGTATTTTTACTTATATATACGGTATTTTCACTACGTAGACCCAAGTGGATGCCTTATTGATTACGCATCTAGTACGTAAATGCCGATAATTCATAGAACCCCATTCTAGCTCTTAACCAATTTATTGCAACGCCCTATGGAGTTCACGGAAAACACCATGTTAGCATAAAACAATGCAACTAACGTGACGAACTTTATACCACTGCCAAGTAGGCAGAAATCACTTTAGTCAAAATCGTTTTAAAATGTCACTTTTTGGAACATATTTAGATTTTGACTACAAGCTCAAAATAATATATACAGTCGTGGGACAAATATGAGTGCATAAAAAACTAACGTAAAAACGTAAACACAATTTACCCCATTCCAGTCTGGCTATTGGCAAACAAGCACCAAAATTTTGTGTTGGGAACAGTTTAGTATTATTCTTCAATTTAAAATTAAATTCAATCAGATAAACGTATGATTTCAAGCCTTTATCTCTGCTGTTACAAAAACCAACGAACCTTATTTTTTTCTTCATGTATTGCTAAACTTTGAAGATATTTTGTAATAAAATTTAATTTAAACTTTAATGTATATATTTAAATTATTTAAGCCCACTCCAACGTCGATTCGTCCCGAAACATTGATGCAACCATATAAAACTAGGAAGGCGATGGATTGTTGTTGTAGTTACCGATGACATATATATTTTTCGCAAACATTAGTCCAAAATTACAGAGCAGTTTTGCGACTGCCACGTAATGATATTACAGTTATAGACCACTTGAAAGCTGAAAAAGGCCAATAAATCCAACACATTCTTTAGAATCGATTGGTTCCATCGTGCGTGCAACGGGTTCGACTGCACCGTGACTTCAGCACTCTTGTCCATTTGTCCCTGTCTTGCGCGTCCTCAAAAAGGGAGATAAATAGCCTACTAAAATTAAAATTACTGAGTCTTGACTGTAAATGCAAAATTACTGGGCAAGTTATTAGCACTCAACATTTTTCAAATTACTGGTCAATTGCTGTGTATTACGATCAGCACCATGCCAAAATGCCGGGTGCATCTAATTCAAACAATACCCATAAATTATAAAATTTGCGTGTAGCACCCACAAAATATAAGACAAATTTTTACCCTCCCCTTCAGTTTTAAGGTGGATGGTCTATAATTATTAGGTAGACAATAGTAAAACTATAAATACGCACCGACACAACATTTCTGACATTCGTTCACCAGTGTCGTGTGGAGTTTCGCGGTTTAGGCACTATTTTCTTATTTAGATCCATCAATGTTCAACTCAAAAATCGTTGTTTCGTCCACTAATCCGGTCATAAATTCTGGTTATTTCAAAATCCTTCCCACATAAGCGTCCAGTCTAACACACTGAAGATCAGCTCGGACGACAAGTGACCGCTTCCAATAAATACGTCTATTACAATAAATGTAGTGTTCGCTAGTGGCATATATAGCTTCAAGGCAGCGTGAAAACCCACAGAGATGTGAGTAAAAGGTCATAGACCTAATTGACGAAGAATAAGGTGTGCAATAGGAGTGTTGGCGAAAAGACAAAACCATATTAGGCGCCGTAAATGCCGCAAGACAGGACCACACAGTCAGCACAAGGCCTGACTATTCATATCTCAGTTGCTTCACTGTAATAACAGTCCACCCACCGATCAGACCAATCTTCTGTTGTTATACTGCGGCTGGATGTGAAAAAAAATTTTATACAAAAGCCATCAGTTTATTATCGACAATACCAAACATTTTAATATCCGCGTTCGATCTGTGCTGCTATTAATTTGTGTCGAGTCATCTGCTTATAAAGAGCATAGCGGCATCAATATTTCTGAATCCATTTTGAGACAAGGCTTCGGATAAAAAGAATCTTGGAGATAAATGTATTAAAACATTGACAGCACTCGGCGACTCAGTAGCTACAACCATTGTTGCTACTGAATTTTCCATCAGCCAAATATGTTTCACTATGCTCTTTGCTAGAGCCAACCTCAAAAACCTACGTAGTGTTGCAAAATACAATAATCACGCACTTTTTCTTTCTGCGACAAGCGTCCCTTTTACGTTTAGTCAAATATATAAGCCATTATTCGAATAACTAAATACGCCGTAGCCGATATGAGTCAAAATCCAAACGAAGACACCATCACTCGCCGTCGAGTCAGCGCCGCTACGATTCATGAGTTTCACATCTAGTCATGGATTATTGCAATAATCTTTATACCATGGACCCAAACATGAAACCCATAGTCGTAACGCGTAAGTGAGACCAAATATATTTAGACGCTATCTGTCCGAGGTTATTCCAAAGTGGCACAGCAGTTCCAGCGGCACTCAAAAACACGGCGTTCGCTGTCTCGTCCGCAGTTGCGCCAAAAAATCACTGAAGCCATATGCCCGCCACAGCTAAGTTGGTACCGTTGTTTGAAGAACCCACGTTTAGTTCATCCGCACCGCTACTATAATAAGACAAGTCATGTAGCGCTAGTAAGCGTAACAATATTCTGGTAAATCAATCCAATCCACTGTAAATAATAATTACTAAACTTTCGATGCGGGCCGATATTTCGGAATCTGAGTTTGTCTACCGAAAGTAATACTCCAAAACTGATCGCTACAGAATGAAGCGCTGTTGGATGAAAAGCCGATTAGGATTTTAATTGAACTACCATCGACAATCCAAACAACTTTGAGACGAATACAGTAGAGATAAAGCTTTCCTTAAAACCAGTCTAGGCAAAACTTGACGAAACCGTTTCACTGCTTCCAGTCGCAATTCAATGTCGATATTGCGTGGGAGAACCACAGTCGGGCCAAAGGGTGCAACCCATACTTAGTCGCTAGATACAATCCTTAAGAGACACGCCTTCAATGAAAAATGGGACAGAACATTAACAACGAGTCACTCGCGTTCCAAAGGCTGACCCCATCGAAATATTAGAAGAGCTATCTTGCAACTCACTTTTTTCATCAGTAAACTCGCTTTTCCACTTGTCGGAAAAAGTAGGGGAGATTTCTATGAGGGACCCATGTTCATTCCCGGAATAAATCTTTAGTGGGGTGGGAAGTTTCATTTTTTACGCATATTTTTGCTAATTTCTTGCTATGCATTAATCGGCACTAATATTAATAATTAGAGTCGAACTGCCTTATTAGATCACCCCGAGGTTATTAACAAGTCTTTCCCACCACTTATTTTTGTTTGTTTTGAATAAATATCAAACATGGATGAATTTTATGGAGTGGGGTGGCGGCGAACACGAGTGATTTTGGTCAATGGGATGGGGGAATCGTCGAGTGTGTGATCCCTACCTCATAACAGATGGACCAGCTAAAGCATCAGATAGCCATGCTTGCAAAATGAAGTCAGTCTGTGCTCATTCACACTTCCACGCCGAAATCAGCTCCATGTTGCAAACCACTTGCACCAAAAGAATAAGCCATTTTAATATTGAATTAGTTTTTTAGTTTTAATAGTATACTGTTATTAGTATGTGTAAATTATCATAAAACGTTATCTGATATCACACCGGAAAGACGATAAATAACACCAGAGCAGCAAACTTCACCAACAAAAACAGGTGAAAAAAACTAGCTAAGCTTTGAATGGGCTACAGTTTTGCATTATTTTTTCTCGAATGAAGAATGTTATTGAAGAAAACAACGTTGATCACCGCCATGTCGACCGTATAGAGCAAAAACGTCTTAAGCTACATAAATCAGTTTTGAGTTATGAAGTTTTTATTTCTTCATTTTGGTGTAACAAGAGCTACATTGTGGTGGCCAATTTTATGAAACAGCGTAAAATTAATGTTTTTGTAGTAAAACGTAGCCGTTACAGTGAAATATGCTCGTTTGGTCCCGGCCACGTCACATGAACTAAAATTAGTTACTCGCGCAACGGATCAAAGCGCAATGGCGCGGTTTGTCTATGTTCAGTGCCTAACGCAAGGTTCTAAATTCATCGCAGGAGGTCACTATATAATCCACATTATAAAACTTTCAATAACGGTCATTTTAATCCCAACATGAAAAACCGAACAACTCATTTCTTCATCCAGTTACTAAAAACGAAACTTTTGAAATTAAAAAATCACAAATTTTATGAAAAAACAAAAATATAATTTGAAGAGTGCTTTTTACGTTGTACGAACTTAACATTTACGCACCTTATTTGATGCATACCACGCAAATACAGATGTTGTTATCGTATTTACGTAGCGATTCCGAAAACTTATAGCGTGTTCTATTGACCTATATACATCTATTTTGAAAAAGTTGCAAAATTGGACTATTATTGGTGCCAAGATTTACCAAATTTTGCTTCGGCACCGTCTAAGACGGTTAATAACAGTCAATATGACGTTAAAACAATGAAATCAACATGCTTAATGGATTAAAATAACCTTATAATCTCATAGTCTGCCCCCAAGAAGCAAGAAACTAGTTTTGTAAAAATTTTGAAAATTTAACTTTGATGTTTTGTAAAGTTTGGCTTTGGCTAAACTTGTTCGAAAATGATAGCTTTGACAGAAATGTTAACAGCAAAGTTGATGAGAATTTTATGGGGCCTCTTCTTGCTTCTTATGGTTTGTGTTTATGAGAGAATTCTATACGGTACCCCGTTTTTTTGCTACGAAGCCTGTAAATCGAAATGGAGATATAGGTCGCGAAAGATAGATACCCGGATGGCCAAATTTCAAAAAATGACCCTTGACCCCTTTGGGGCCCACTTTGACCAGTAAGATGTGGTTGGTGGGTTTAGCGTATAATATAAGGGCAGAAATATATTGGATTTATAATCAAATAAAATTTGTCAAAATCCATCCATTCGGTGAAGAGTTTCGATCTCTGTAAACAGACAAAAAAGAAATTTTCACGACTTTCGCTGCAAACAAACGATTTGAGGAAACCCCGCGTGCTCCGCTTCAAATATCATACAGTCCCAATAGCTACAAAAATAAAAGCAGTGTCCTTTAATAAACGGACTTTGGGTCTGATTACAGTTTCACGGGGCCTGATTTAGAAATCAATAAAACCACCAACCCTTCGGTTGTCAAATGTTTGCAGTTGCCGTTGCTCAAAACGCCGTTATCTTCTGTCATTAACGCAGAAGGCACCGCAACTGCAACGCCGCCAAGAGTACATTGATCGGCATCGATGTCGATTCCTTGACCAACTGGCGAAGCAACTCCTGTTGTTGTACGATAGAGACTTAAGCGATCCGCGACGGGTAAACCCATATCTTCGTCAGAATCAAATAATGTTTCCGCTTGAAATAACTGGAATCGAAAAATTAATTAAACAAAATTCCCAAGACAAAACGCACTAACCTCTGCATGGGAATCGCATCAGAGTTTTATCAGAACCCGTGATATTATTAATGCAAAAATGTGCAGAAATACCAAATCACACGATGCATTTATATTTGCAATAACATTTTGAGCGAAAATCTACATATTTCGTACTCACCCAGAACGCCTGCAAATGTAGATCCAAAACGGCGTAGATTTAACTAATCTAAAGTCCCGAATTGAGCTCCACGAGCTGCCGTCAAAAAGACCCGCCTAATGATGCTCCAGCAACATAGTAACATCAACATGGCTATCCCATTTAAACACCATAGCTCCATTTTCCATGTCTACTGTCAAAAACGCAGGAAATGCTAAGGGCTTATAGAAAATATTACGCTGTTAAGCCATTTAGACCTAGAGCGACAACACTACGCGTAAGAACTCAAAAACTATAGTTTTCATTATTCTATCATAACATGCCAAGGTAAAAAGTATATACCACAAATGGTTCACTTTAGTAATGCATTACTAAATTAAATACGGCTGGCTTGTCCACAACCCATAGAAAACCAACGAGGATGGAAACTTTTAAGAGAACCATGAGCAAGGTTCAACTGAGAAGAACAAAAAATTAAAGATACAAGGAAAGCCGACAATTATATATATCTGGGAACTAAATCGTCTGATTAGCACCTTACATGCAAATCATCATCCTGATCAACTAAATCGACAGTTTGCAGATTTACCTTTCGTCAATTCCCAGTGGCACCACAAGAAGAATGGCTACTTACCTCCATTGTGTCATGGCACATCTCGGTACGCCAACTTGTAATCATTTTCGAATCCGTCATTCCTTTTGTTCCGTCGCTACACAACAGCGTTTCACTGCTCCCATCCGGCGGAACAGGCTGCCGCGAGAGCTGCTGATCCATATTAAGCCGTATGTCCGGAAGCGATGGATCGGCCGTCAGTTCCATTCCAGTAGAAGCCGTCATCGTCACGGTTTTCTGGCCAGAACCCGAACCCGCGCTTACAGGATCTTGTCTTGATTGTACATTATTGAGATCTGACTCAGAGAATCTTCTTTTCATTAATTCCTCAGAGGGACTTGGCATCGATTTGGCACCATCTGTATCGCTAAAAAATACACAAAAACAATATTTCTTGTTAGTATTCCCAGTGAGTATAATGAAGATAGAACAATCAGATAAGCGATCAGCAACATTTGATTTCAGCCTATTAAATTATTCGAGACAGATTAAATTATCATTAGTAAACTTTAACAAATGACTTATCAGCTGGTACGTTTGAATTTTAAAAGCATCAACTGAATAAGACTAACACTGACGCGACATATTACAATAATAATGGCAATAATTTAAAGCTGTTGGTAGCTTGCTTCTTCAAATTGGTTGAGTGTAATAGAATCTGGCGATCTCGGCATCCCATTGTAAAAAACGGATGGCTTCGGCTCGTCCACACCCCGGCCAATTTTTTGCTCTTCTACCCCGCTTGAAATTTCTTCAGGAAATTAAAACTAATTTCGATTAAATTAAGCAAAAGATGCGACGGAAAAGTTGGTTTAAATAGCGACGTTTTTGCGGTACATCTGAAGTTATCTGTTCATAATTTTAGCTATCCCAGTTAAAAACATGAATTTTGAAAATTTTAATATTTCGAAACTCCTGGTTCCACCAGGGGTCTCTCCATTCAACACCATGGCTCAGAGTTAGGGGAGTCTCGTGCCCCACCGCCGAAGCCAGGTCGTTGTAGTAATTGACTGGAGCGAAGCGTTTTTGTTTTCGTCAGAGGGATAATATCGGCACCGTCTGTCCGCCAGTCGAACTCCTCAATAACTACTGCATCGATGTTATTTTTTTGTTTGAAAGGCCTAATATCCTGCAGGTGCAACAATTACATATTTGTCAAAATGTGTTTTAGTTATTTAGTAATTAACTAATTAGCTATGCGTGTTAGCCTATTTTTTGGCATTTTCAAACAAAAATTGCTTATTTTTTAATGAATAATTACCGTAAAGCTTATTGTGATGCGAATAGAACAACTCGTCGTGCTGAATACGAATCTGGTGTTCATTACTGTTCAAAAATGTTAAAAACATTCTAATTAGTTAGTTAATTAGCTAAATACTATTTAGCTAACTTTTTGAAAGGTTTCAAATTACTCAGTTGCACAAGGGGTTTCTGGATGTGGCTAATCACGAATATGACATTTCTGAAGCTCTAACACTTAGCCATATATGCTAATTAATTAATTTATTAATGAGCTAGTTAGTTAATTTTATGCAATTTCTGAAATCATTCCAATTTGCTCGCTTATTTTTGTAATTTATTACGTTTACTAGTACCAAAACCAATTATTATTTTGACTCATAAAATATATACGTAGTTGAGCTCCTAACTATACTAGTATCTCGCAAGCCGGCGCAACTGAGACAGCGTGGTTTCATTTTTATGCTATATTGTTTAATCACCTGTAACAGGCTGTTTTTGATGTATATACCACCCTAAAACCTCTTGAACCCTGAACCCATTTGAAAATCCTGAAACCTAGTTGAGCCCAAACCCATGGAAACAGCATTTGTGCTAGTCACTAAGGAATCAAACCAATGTATTAAGCCTACCGGAAAACCTATATTGACAAACGCAAAACATCTGAAAGTATTCAAACAACTGAAGACAGGCTATATCCTGGAAATCGGGGTCATTGACCCTAAACCCATGAAAAGGCGTGAAATATGAATGTTGGACTCCAGATAACCAAATCATTGTATTCAGCTTTCAGGAATACCCCGACATATAGACCATTCTAGATACCCCGAATGTCACACATAACCAGACAAAGGAAAACGCACTTTTTGGAAATAGAGTTCGCCGACCGTGAAATCCTTGGTTGAATTGAAAGCCACATAAAAAGGTATAATATAGTAAAGTTGGACCATAGATAACAAGACCTTCGTATTCAGCGTGCTTGATAACCTAATAGACATTCGTTGTAAAATAAAAACAAGAATAACACGGCGAATTTTGAAAAATAGCATATTTCTGGCAAATGGTCGATGAACCATATTCAGACTCACAGCCCACATAGACTTTTCAGGTACAATGTGCTACCCGAACAGCTGTTTAGCACCGAACACCTTCATTATCACATACCTCAAATATACGTCGGGCTCACAACATCCACTTTGTACAAACACAGAACTGTCGTCGACAGCCGAATTATGTGGCACTGTTGGGTTACTCAGCGGCGGGGAACAACTGGCACGATCAATAGCTGCGGCCGAATAGGGATTCAAAGCACGGGCAAGGATATCAAATGGCGGCAGGATTTCATCAAATCCATCGTCATCATAACGGTCAAGCGTAGTCGATGACGGGCGTTGAGAAATCGGTTTTGACACGGAACTCTCCAACGCTATGTACATCGCAGGATTGTTGTCGGAATGATCCGCAGCGTAAATGGGCGTATTGATCATCGATTGTTCAGATGCGTCGTAGTTGAACGACTCTGGACGCGATGCAAGTTGATCCGGACATCCGCCAGCGTACAACAAACTTGACGAAGTGTTGTTCAACAGCAACTGAGCTGCGTTTTCGCATGAGACCTAAAATATGTAGCTAAAAATTTTATTTTATTCGATAAAGCATAGCAAATCGAATATTAGTCGTAGAGGAAAGGCTACACTGCCGGTAACAAGGGCACAATTTAGCTGTCACAAAAAAATTCAGCAAGCAATATCACTAACTAGTAGGAGTCTCGAATGAAACAAATCATTTTTGATTAAATTGCACAGTAGTCCACTCCATGGCATCAAAATGGCACCAGTGAGACTTTCAGCTAGGCCCCTTTGTTCCAACCCAAAAATAAATGGGGTTCCTCCAGATGGAGGGATCTAATTTTATCGTGACTTTACAACATCTATGTATTGTTTTTTCGCCATATTTATTATCTACCTTCCGAAAATTCACATTTTTGCTGTCGGCATTCATTTCGTTCAGCATTTTGTCAAGAACAGTCGAAATAAAAGCAGTAGTATTACGTTTTCTTATAATCGCATTAGTTAGGACGATGGTTTCTATGTAACCGCAAATTATCTCAGGCGCAGCCAAACTTTACCTGAGTGAATATACCGAACAAATCATACCCCCTGTGTGGAAAATCAGCATAGCAACTGTTATAACCATTACCTCCAACAAAAATTTAAACCTCAGCGCAAAAACATCACCCTATCAACCCAGTTCCGCAGCCAGCAGCAGCGGAAACGTTACAGCTTGGCAAGTTATATAATTTACGTTATCAATACAATAAGCAGCAAATTTTAATTTATCTAACGTTAGGAATGTGGGATTTGAGAGAATATTTGCTGGACTATGACACCGGGCTTTAGATTCCGATGTAGATAGAGCCATGTATGGAATCTAAACTCTGAACTAATCTAACATAAGCATAAAAACAACCGTGTTTTAAACCAGATAACACAGCAAATTTATATTTTAAAGTAGAAAGCTAGGCATGTTCAATCAGAGTTTTTTCGCGGATTTTTGTGTAATTTTCGCATTTTCCAAGAGATGTTACACATTTTTTTCAGGACGAGACGAGAAACTTAAATTGCGCATTTGAACTATGAATTAAGAGATGGAGGTACAAAGACAGCGATCACAACATTGAGAACTTGAGGTAGGAACAGAATAAATTGTCTATATATATGCAAGAATGTGCCCATTACACGGTCCCACTTTGGTTAGATCAGAATTGGTCACATTCCACAGCAAATCTTTCTATTTTCTTGATACCCGTAGGGCGGAAATTAGTAAGATCTCAACGATCCTGACCCTATATAACACCGCTACAGTTGAGACCAAAGTGTTTTGAGATTATTTCTACAGTGCAGGTCTCACAAAGACTGCTCTAAGCCATTTTCAGCTTAAAGATATGGGCATTCAGAAGATTATATATATCCAGTGAGTAGCTAAATAGCCGATCAGAGTCTAGGCGTATTAAGTTTGCATAAGTAGCTATGCCACCGTTTGTCCCACACAGCATAATTAGATTTCAGTTGTCTGCAGCCAACTGTGTATTCTCACCTGACTGCCCGTAGATGCCCATTTGATTACCTCAGATCTGGCGAACCCAGCAGCATTGTTTGTTTTGTGTGTATTTTACCGTAATACATGATGAATAAAAAATTTTCACAGCCTGAAGAAAATTTACACAACATTTTACACGCCTCTGATAATTGCTTGAACTAGCCTCAGACGCCTCTGATAGCAGTTAGTGCTGAAAACTGAGAATTGTACTAGCTGGCGGCTTCAATTCGGATGTTTTAAAGGTTGGCAAGAATTTGAAAACGTTAAAATTCATATGCGCGTATTCTAATTCACTTCTAAAGCCCTAGAGGTGCATGTACTGCAGCGCAAAACATTGTCTATTACTTGGGGTTGTATTTTAGATAGCATATGCAATTATACGCATTTATGATATATACAGAGATGGCGCATATTTGAAATACACACTATGGAAGGATTCTAGAAACTAATGGAAAATGTTACACACACACCTTATTTCTAAAAAGAAAACACTGCCTAGCAGAGTAGAACACAATATTCAGGGCCAACAAAAGGTGATAAGTGTCCAGTCTAGCCACTTCGACCATATCTCTCGTTCATACCACAGAGTATCCGTCTTAGTGTTACTTCTTTGTTACCAAGATTACAAACATGTTAAACAGTTTGCACGCAGGAACAGACTGACTGCTGGCCGAAGCATATCATTTCATTCCTGCAGCCTGACCTAATAAAATGACAGAGTACAGTATGCAAGTATAGCGACGACTTCAAGCCTGAAACACATGTGCTAGCCTGCCTAAAAATATATATATTGACTTTGGTGATTCGATAAAGAACCGAACGGTCATGTATATCAATAATTGAACGTTTTGTATAACAATTATTTTAGCCAAAAATTGTTCATATTGATGTCCAAATTTTCAGAATACCGACAAAAGACAAAAACAAATTACGAAAAAATCTGCTCGGACTCTGAGCTACAAATTTTTAGTTGAAGGTCTAGAGACAAATTGGGAGCCAACGTTCTTAACCTTACAGGTTAAATACTTGTAGTATTTTCAAAAAGCCCTGTATGGAAAATTGCTTCTTTCCATCGGCTACCGTAACTCTTCCGTTAATCGCAGTAACGCGACCCTTAGTCAATGTTCTACATTTCTGTCTCAGTTACTCCCAATACTCACTAACTATGGCACCGAACTAGAAAAAATACATATTCTGATCGACTTACTGTTATATTGCTCGATATCGATACAATACTAGCGGTTTTACTTTTACGCGTTGCGTTGGTGTTGCTCCGCAGCGATTGGCCTTTGGCACCTTCAGGGGTACTGATTCGATTGGTATTGCACGAAGTCGCCAATTTATCCTACAACAGTACAATACGTAACGATAAGACAAATTGCAAAGACACTTACTGACGGTTTATCGCTGAGAAGCGGTTGGAATATGCCATGCAGATAGTAGAGCTGAGCTTTACAAATTGAAGTGGGTTTGTTAGACAGCAAATAGTATTTTGAAGTGCCCCCGGTTGGTTCGTGGCCCCTGGCAAAATTTCGGGCTCCCCTAGTTCATCGCTCCAATGGAAAAAAGCGCAGACATCAGAGCCAAAATGATGCTCATTTTGCAAGTAGAAATGCTTAAAAGATCCTATATAATTCTTTGTTACAAAGCTGACTTATGATACAGGGTTTGGACCAAAGCCGCTTTTCAATGGTCTGAAACTACCGAAAACCAACATATCTCCACAATCACTTCAGCTATATCGGTGAAGTTGTTTTGTCGGGCACTTCATCCTCAATCTAGATGGAAATAGTATTTTATTATTATCAATATTTCCGCTCCAGGGCTGTTGCAACGTGTTTTAATGGGCTCGTGATACCCACAACAAGGAATGATAGATGCTCTGCAACGACAAATGCATGTGATATACAGTGATGACTGATATGAATTATATACACATTGAACAAAGAGTAACCAGAATTTTCAGGTAAAATTCGCGTTCCGATTCTGAGATAGAAGCTCCGGTTCCATTACTTTTTGGATATAAGAACGCCGAATTTCGTAACAAAAGTTGTTCCGTTAGTTAAGCTGCAGCCCAACGATACCTCATCTTAGTGGGCTTCTTGCGACGAGCAACTGCTGCCAAATATGTCCTTATCAGTTATGTAATTCACATATATATACTCGTGGGACAAATAATTCCGAGTAAGAAATTCACACTGCTGGGAACAACAGTAGATCACGCGGGGTAAGCGTGGCTAGCCTGCGTTCATTGGAATTCACTACCTAGGGCGTCTTTTATAAGAACAGAAAGAGAATAATAGACCGCACTATAGTGGTTGGTAATTTTGAGTGGCTACTTTTCACAAACGTAGAAAAGGTCGTGTCTACTTAATTAATTGGGCGCATGAGGAAGTGCCGAAAAATTGTCAAATCTTGTGACTACGGCTTGTATTTTTAGTTAATTCGAAAACAATTTCACTTTGATGCTTAGTTTTTTCGTAGTCTGACCTTGAAAACCTTATCAGCTGTTGAAATTTTAAAAACAGTTTGCCTTTTGGCTTTATACAGGCTCAAAAATTTGTGGTTGCTTAAAGGACATTTCCTCTAACATGTCGGAATTTCTTATGTTAACATAACAACAACACAACACAAGGAAAAATTAACACCAGCAACGTTTATAAATAGCATTACAACAATAAAATGATGATTTCAAAAATGTCCTATTGTAGAGCCTTAGTATTTGTAGAATTGGCTAAGAAGTTAAATGAAAACTTTTTATAGTGAACGAGTTGAAAAACATTTGCAGTTGGATTCAGCTGTTGAAAAAATGGGGGCAATACATTTAAGCTTTTAGAACTAATTTGAAAAATGCCAAAATTCCACAAGTTTGTTGCAAACAATTTGTGTTTTACATAACACAATATTAATTAGGTCATGAATCCAAGATACTTTTGAAAATCTTTAATCGTTATAACTGATAGTCTGATATTATTAGCCCCAAACATATAGGTTCATTACAAGCATTTTGCTTTATTGATTTACATAGTTCTGCTTTGGCAAAGAATCAAAGGTCCGTCTTATCACATATTGATGCTGAAAATTGATTACTTTGGAGGATAAACGATATGAATAACGAAGTTGAATGGCGATTATCTTCTTAGTCAGTTATTAACTTTATCACAACTTGCAGAGTGAATGAAACATAAAACATGAAAATGGCCTTTGGTGCAGCTGAATCAGCTTCAATGCAAGAGACATTGATACAAAAGATTATATTGTTATAATGAACATAAGCATCACAAAACGACAAAAAACCAACACGGTGAAGAAGTTTCCGATGACTCAAAACCAGTTGTGAAGTGGTAAGCGTTTAGCCTTCTCAATAAAGTCATAGAAGAAACAGGTTAAGGGTTTTTAATTCAAAATGTTACAAGCGATAACCCCTCAAGTCTATAGTTCAGAACCTTAAAACAAGTAAACCAAAAGAGGCATCGGGATTTTACTATGAATTTTGACCAACCAGAAAACAGATTTCAAAAGCTAAGGTAAAAATAACCTTGCTTCTACTCAAGGTATGAATGGGGTAAAAACCGTCATTTTGACCTTGACCCAGGAGCCAGACCTCAAATCAAAAAACGCTCGCGATATACATGATAAATGTCGAATGAGCCCCAAAATCATGAAAATCGGCTTAAGCCATTCACGAGTTATGGTTGATCACACACGCAGACGGAATTTAAAAGATTTTACCACTACAACACACTATCTCCGCTAAGTTACACTACCCTTGAATACACTGAACTAAAGCGATGGGACATATACATAAATCGTGGGGAACAGATGGCCCGGTGGCTAAAAATAGGAGAGCGTAGTTTTTGACCGCAAGGTCAGGTACTCTATCCGGGTCGTTAATGGTGCCACCGCTCCAGGCTCATTCAAAAGAACACATGCGCAAGCAACCCCTCTCGGGGAACCCGTAGTGGCACCAGTTACCCGTATAATTCTCACCACGT
>JASANE010023935.1:0-11921 GCA_030248225.1 Trileptium ribeirensis | reverse complement strand
TATCCCGTTGTTTTAGGACACTTATAGTGACTCTAAAAGTATTAACAGTATCACTACTGCAGTCTAATTCAGTGCACTAAGTTGTTATTTTAAAGATATTTGGTCTATAGCATTGATAAGGTTTTGTGATTAAAGCTATGAGCTCATAACTATGTAAAATTGCCTGAACGAGCAATCAACTTCAATGGCGTAAGCTATCCCGTCCACACTTAAGGGCTTTTCAGCTGACGTCAATGTTCCTAGACTACTGTTCAGTCTCGATTAGATAATTATTTCTGGCTTGCAGCAAATTCAGGAATTATTCCGCGACACCATGAACGAGAATTTCGCTTTTAATAAGCTGTAGTTTGATAGTAAAAATTCATTCCTAAGCAAAAATTTTCTATTCATTTACTAATCATAATTTTAGCTTATTTGTGTTTTTTACACAACTTACGGAGATATATATACCATTGTTACCAATTAGCCTTGAAGACTATTATCTATTATTATAATAAATTATTTCGGAATATATCGGTTTTCACATGAAATAAAAAAACCATCATCATTTCATTCTTGTCGCATTAAATTTTAATCTTTTTAATTTACAAAATTTTAGATATTTTTATCGAAAAATATATTATATATTTATATACAAGGACAATGGTTTTTCTCTTTTTCATAACAAAATGTCCGCTTACGAATCATCTAAATATTTATCTACTATTACTAAACTTTTACTATTGTTAGATTTAAATGTGTTGAAACTGAAATTTTGTCGTCCTTATTAGTCCAATAATGACTCAGAAAAAAGACGATTATGTAAGCAACATTCCTTTATAGCCATAGCGAGTCGTACTTCGGGGAATGGCTGGTTTGCATTGATAAGTGATGAAGTGTTTTACCTTAATAGTGCCGCTTTTAGCCCACTAGGATTGTTGTGTTCAAAAATATCGCTCCTGTGGGTTACCCAGTACAAAGCATAAAAACCATATACGAAAAGATCTACGAGCGATCATATATTGTACCAGCCAGGATCCGAACCCGGATCTCTAGCTTGCAAGACTAGCGCTACCATTACGCCACAGGCCCCGATCGCATCGTGTTCAGCTACGCTATATATGCTAGCGGAGTGAGATGCTACATATATCATATTGGTCTCAGAGCAGTGAACGTTCATTTGGGTCTTCGATAAACATAAAACATTCGTTGTTGAACCTCAAAACAAATCAGGTATTTATCCTGAAGATACAGCCGCCAACAACTGCAGCTATATAGTCTGATTTTGGCCTGAGAAATTATTTCGATTTTATTTATATAAAATTTTTGAAGTCAACAGTATACATCTCTCGACAGAATATAATTTAGTTACCTTTCCAAGTCTACACATGAGCTAAATAAAATACCAAAAAATTCTCAAGTTTTCAGGTTATATAATGAGATTAACAAAAATTTAAGACAGAGCTGGATTTTTGAACTTTTATTATAATTGTCTGGCTGAGACTTCGATGTCATGTCGTAACCATCATCCAAACGATGAATGACCCCGTGGAAGTTGAATATTTAAACCAATTGTTATAATCAGTAATTATAATTATTAATTGTAAACAATGTTTCAGCAGAAACTATATCTACGCGGTTGTGCGTTGAATTTTGTGGTACTCTCATCTGGTTAGAATATGTTATAGCTATGCGATTTTTCATGGAATTCTGTAGTTTTTGCCTAGTTATTATCTAGTCAATGAGGTTATATCCGTAAATTCTGCCCGGTAATATACGTACACTATTGGAACTTTCGGATGTGTGTGAAAATTCAAATTAAATCAGGATCCTACTTACAACCATGTGGACGGTAGCACCAAAACTGAAATAAAATTAATGTATACAGATTTTGGATTTACAATAGGTTTTGTTTAATCACTGATGGCAAACAAAAAGGCAGACGTACAAATTGTTTTATCAGATATGCCAATATTTAAACACATCGAATGTAATAAGAAATCGGAGGGACCAAATCAATCGAAATCGAAACTTGATCACACTTTCACGTGTGTGCCTTTTTTCACCGAATAGCATGCTAAATGTGGCCGATGTGAACTATGACGCGGTCTATGAGTAGTGCATAAAAGTGTGTGATCAAGAATCGCTATGTATGGTTACGTTGTATCCGAACTCTGTCAATAAATTGCAATGTTATTTCGTAAAACAGCAACTCCGAACAGCGCCTGCTTGTTGTTTTGTCGCAAATTTTGATTGCGTTGGCTTTCATAACAGAAAATCCTGATTGTACCCGGCTATTCGGTATTACGAACGTGAACTGACTTGACAAAAGAACCTGCCATGCTGTATGCAGCTACAGTCATCTTCCGTATAATACAAGCCAATCGTCCTGGGTATTTTGTGTAGTTTATTCGCATATAAGCCTCATAACATGAAGCGTAGTTGAGTATAGACAGTAGGGTCCAGAACGGCCTCCCGTATTTTTGGAAAGCGCAAGCGCCCCTCGCACACGTTATAGTGTTTTCGAGTCAAGCTGATAACAAAACTTATCTTAGGTACTGTTGACTACTACTTTTGAAATAGATATGTGTCTTTTTGAAATAGATCTCTTTCTAGTATTAAGTAGTTGAGTATACTGCGCTTCTAAATTTGAGTATCATATTTTCCTAATTTTCCTATCGTGTGGCCCAACCCAATTTAACCCGACCCGACCCGCGGGCGTGCACCTCAATCCGACC
The DNA here is from genome assembly GCA_030248225.1 of Trileptium ribeirensis. NCBI lineage: Eukaryota > Metazoa > Nematoda > Enoplea > Enoplida > Thoracostomopsidae > Trileptium > Trileptium ribeirensis. Next base: position 9,204 of record JASANE010023935.1, on the reverse strand, counting down.
CGATCGGCACTGCGCCCGACTCGACTTAAATCTTAATTAAAGTAGTAGTAAATTATTTATATCCGTATTTGGATGTTGCAGCTCTAAGGCTATAATATATATCAAATACATTAATCATGAGATCTTTTGAGCTTTACAACCATAAAACACAGTACCTAATGTATATATGTCCCAAATCAAGCCTGGGAAACTATTAAAAAGCGATTTATTAATTGCTTAAAGAGACCCAGATATTTGTCGATATTATAAATGCAATAACTTACGATGTATGCATAAACAAGAGCTCTGGTCAATTTGTTTGTCATCTGATATCCACTGCTGGAAATCTCAAATGGCAAGGTCAACGCCCAAAATTTTTGGCGTCACTTCTCACAATTTTCCCAATTTATATATATACTTCATTTACATAATTTTCTGTATATGTATTTAACCTAATACACTGCGCTGGTGCAGTTTTTGATTACATTGGGTAGCTTAAGTGTCAAAAAGCAATTGTATCTGTGACAATGGAACAAACCATAAATGGGTGGAAGCTGTTTAAGAACTATACACAACTTCTGATGCAAAATTTAGCCAACTTAGACGTGTAGTCCCTCCACTTTTTACAGTCCGTTTCTACCGACATAGATTTAAATTTGCAAAATTTGTTAAAGTACTTAAAGAAAGATATTTAGAAAATTCTGTAGGAACAATATTTAGAAAACTATTTAGAAAAACATTTAGAAAAATTTTTTGGAAAAATGTTTAGAAAGATGTTGATATAATAAAACGTGTTCAAAAATAGTGCGGATACATATGGGAGGCCAAAAATATTAGCAAGAACACTTTCTGATTTGCCGACTCAAACGATGTCAATTGACATTTGTATGATTAAAATTGGCTAAATTCTCTGATTAGATTAAGGCTGAGGATAACCCAAAAATCTTAATTCTGTCCTCCTGGTGATGTGGAATATAACAGCTTGCTCGAAGCCATAACAGTACATAAATACGGATACGATCGTCTGGAAGCACAAGAGGCCATACAAGCATGACGGTCAATATTCATGTTATAAGACGTGTCTTGTCATTTGTCCATGCTATACATAACTTAATAGCTTCTTTGTCTTGCATCTTCTTCTCCTTAGCTTTATCTTCTCTTTATCTTTACATTAGTTTATAGCTTTTCAACATATCACAGTTATCCTGAACGATACACAACGAATTTTTGATAAGCCTAACTTTAACCTAGATAGCACATTTCGCAAAAATAACCAAATTTTGTCTCCTGAGTCCAATATAGTAATAATTATTTTTATTAATCTAATAACACGATGAACCAAAAGTGGAGATATGAATATAAATTCACTGCTACTTAAACGTATCCAGGTTTTTTTTAGAAATAGGTTTGTTATATAGAAAATTATTTTGTGATCTGATAAAAATTTTGATAATGTCAATTCTGCTTTGTGCATAGGCTGTAGGGTTAGTTATTTGGAAATTTCACTAGTCAGCTCTGCTTAACTCAGCTGATGTATAGCTAATTTTAGTAAGTGATAGCGTCAAATTCTTTATGATATAAACCGCAGTTTAAATCTCGGCGAATGGGGTTTAGAGTTTATTGTTTAGTTTTTTAAACAATTATATATTGATGTTCATTTTTAAACAGCTTTTTTGTTACGTCATATTTTTAGACAAACACCTGAATATTGACAAAAGTTTAAACGAGAACTGTAAAACAACACAAAGTCATAAATTGGTTTTAGTCTTCTATTTATGTTTTATACAGGAAAGGATTTTATTTAAAACAATTTAATTTTTATATATTTTCATAATTTTTACAACGACTATTTAATGAATGTTTACATTGTATTCGTATCAATATTCACATATACGGGGACACCATTGACAGATATAGGTTGCCGGAAATTGGGACACGGACCCCCAAGTAGATTGCTTGCTAGCAACTCCTGGTCAATTTTCATACTATTTGAAGCCCGTAAGGCGAAATCCGGGACTTCGTTTAACACTTAATTACTGAACTTATTGGAAATCTGTGTATTTATAAGGATCAAAAATGAAATTTTACCTTTCGGCCATTTTAAGTATGAGATAGGCCGAGAGCCCACTTCGTGGGTAGCCCATAAAAATTTTAATCAGCCCAAAGACGGCCCACCTGCCCTCCCCTTCCCCTTTATATCCGTCCTAGAGACGTGCCTCTTTCAGCAAGCAATGTGGTTGGAATCATGAACGCAGACACCGTGGTTAACAGCGGAGCCGTTCGCCAAAGAAATATGTCTAAGGGGGACGACTTATGTCTTGCCAGAAATATATAAAGTTGGTCAGCCATGTTTGTATATAGAAATATGTCTGGCGTCTTCTCCAAAAATCTGTCAAGTCAGTCGATCGGGTATATACATATGTCTGGAGGGTAGACATGTAAGTGGATTCACAAAATCTACCGCGAAGTTATAAGTTCATGGCTACCAACACTCATATAACAGTACAGTGATTATACATACGATAGTGTCCCTTCCCATGCCCCAGGATGTTTTCGATCACATTGCGACCCTTCCCTCCCCTGATATATTTTCAATCGTGCGGCGTCCCATCCTATCTGATTTTTTCGCGTTTTCGCCTTAGGTTCAGATGGTGACGACTGCCATAGACTTGAATCCCGGGGGAATCCAATGTTTTACAGACCATACCTCAAAAAAAATGACATCTATTCCACTGGTATCGGAAAACAGCTATCGTGCCTCGCCAAAATAGCATTGCCCCAGTGAACGAATTTGCGTCGGTTACGACTGCAATTGAGGAGATGTGGTCCTTCATATTTTAATCGCTGGTACCAATCGTTACGCTCACAATTTTGGGTTTGAGTGCCAGCGCAGTAGAAAACTGTTTCAAACATTCAAAGCCACTGTATGTCAGCAGTCAGATACTTCGTTATCGTTCTTTAGTTTCATGAACCAACACTCTATAAACTCAACGTCAGTAAAGATTAGCATTGAATTTTTAGCTGTAATCACTTAATTTTTAATGACAAACATTTTTTGACAAATATTATCTCATCTTTGTCATAAAACCACTATACAATGAATTATTTATACATATTTATGAAATATTTATTTTATTTTAATTATTTATTACAGGTTGTGTGAATATTCGTTTAGGAACCGAATCATTTTGCCATATAAAATCTCACAAATTCATAAAATTAGATTATTACTACCATTTGGGTCTTAGTGCACTAAATTCTCAACAATACATCATTTTTGGTATTAAACTAACAGTTTTATGCCAAAAAGAAACTTAACCGATAATAAATAGTAAGTACATTACTATACGATAAAATAAAGCCGTGTAAGCTTAAAAATACGGCCTACTGCCAAAACTTATCACTTCGGTATAGCTAAATTTGTTGCTTGTTACAGTGATGAATTTTTAACAAAAACTGTTCTATACTTAAATCTTTTTTACGTACGACCACAATAAAATATTTCTTATGTATTGTTATTAGGCTTCGTGGGTGTTTGGATATAGTTATATTCGTTTGCGCTCCGAAATCCAACCATTATGCGTTTTTAGTCCAATGCTTTTGTCAAAATATGCTGTTACAGATTTTCAAAGCAAACGTCTGTGCTAGAGTAATTATATTGCAAGATATTAGTGTAAGATATTAACGTGTAAAACTTACCTTGCGCTTTTGAGACGCTTTCGCGAAAAAAGCGCGTTATAAATCCATTATTATTATTATTATTATTATTAGAGTATGCACAAAATCAAGTCACGACGCTACATTTGACTTTCTGAGTTCCACATTTTTTGTTTCAAATATGAGAAACAATATCTGTTGTCGACTACATTGCAACCGATGCAGTCCTGACCCCCTGCCCCAATTTAGGTGATTCGAACCGCAACGGCCGGACCGGTCCGCCCTTAATTTAGAAAAATCTGAATGTATTAAATATAAGTTAGCAGGTACAATTACGTTTTACCATTTTCTTTCAATGTCATATATTTCTTTACACTAAGATCAATGCCAACAACAACCTGTGACTGTGGCTTTCAATAACAATATATTTAAATGTATTAAAGGGACCGCCAAATGACGTAATTTTGACTGGAACAATTTCTGTGCGGGTCAGTCGTACATTATTTTGTAACCACTGTACTGGTATACATAAATTTTCCGCTTGAACAGATATGATGTTTTGCCGCTACCAATTTTTGCCGACTTCACATAAATTGTCCATATATTAAATTGGTTAAGATGCAGACATAATGCTCGTTTGACGCACTTAAAGCGAGGATTTTAAAAGTGAGTGCTTCAGGATTTTTAATGTGGGTGAAATTGATTTTAATGTGCGTCTGGAAACATTATATGTAAATATCTTGCTATATACAGCGGTAGACAAGGACATTTGTATACAATCGCACACCCTAAAATAGGTATTTTACGCATTCATCCCCTGGACTCTATGGTCGCTCAATATTGCCAGGTTTCCTGAGAGGGAGTCCCTTGGTTCGAAAAGTGCTATCAGGGGTGTCCTGGTGTCGTACACATAAAGAAAATTATGTCAGGCGCAGATTTGAGCATGACGCACTTTATATCCTTTTAACAGATTTATTTTCTGCTTATCTTATGAAGACGGTTATGGTCTTGCGTTGTCAAGAATATAAAATCGCAAATGTTATTACAATAAAAAGCCTGTTACGCTTACCAATTAGTTACAGCGGGTCGATATAGGCACAGGCAGGTAATTGCGGAAATTTTTAGAAAATAGAATTTATCTATATATTCACATATATAACGAATTAGCTGATCATAAATACTAACCGCTCCCGTAGTCGTAACTCTGGTCAGAGTGTGGATAATTATAGGTATTGCAGAGTTATTACATATCTTTTAATTTAAATGGCTACAGAATGCAGATAACGTCATACGACCAAAAAACGGTGCTTTGATCATAAATATGTTCAAAAAAAATTTGTCCAAAACACGATTATACATCTGTTTTCTGTAAGCTATAACTTGGTCAAAAATTGAAATATCCAGTAGAAGGTCAACATTCTTCCAAACTCAAATTGTCCAGTCAAGGAAAAAATAGATATATCAAATGAAACTTCATAAAATCTATAAGTTTTAGTAAATCATGAGCAACACCCGTTCTCGTATCAGACCATATACTATTTTGTTATCTTAAAAACTGTTTGTCACGCATAAACATTCTTTCGCTAATAGTTTATCTCATAGTTTCAATAATTACAAGACTTGCTGATATCAATAATTTTCATACTGCCAAAAGCTTGGTAACACAAATATTGACAGCAGATATCTTTGCTTTATCATACTTTAAATCAAAGCCTCAGCTTATAAACCTCGTTAGCAATCGTTATCAGTTGTTTCGTTTTTGTTTACAATTTTGCACAAATGTTTTCTTCTGTGTCATACAATTTTTGTTCACTAGGATTAAGTAAGCTTCTATATCCATTTATATTTGCTTTAGCTCCCAGTATATACCTTGTTGAAACTTATTTCTAACTGGTTTTTGAAACATAACTAATGGGTAGGATTGGAATGCAAGCTTTCTAAAGATATCCTGGTCATGCTAAGTTCATAAGTTTATCAACAATTTATAACCAGTCAGTTGTTTGAGATCATCAGAGTTACGGCGGTTCGTTCTGGCATATAGGCTGTCTCATAGCGAGCCAAGACCTTACGCTATGACATACCAATTCTTGCCTGTGGCTAAGCTAAAGTACAATGTTAGAGAATACTTTAACGTTACCTAGGTCAGCCTGACACGATTGAAATAATTTTCGTATAACTTATTTAAGTCTCATAAATTAAGTAGGTATAAAATGAGTAAGTACAAATTAATTAATACAAATTAACAATGTTTATACCTGCATAAATTAGCAATAAAATATTTTAAATAAAACTCTAAATTATCTTGTTAAAAACTATAAAGCCAGAAGCAGCAGGAGGGGGCCATCCTCACGATTTTTCCCCTATGCCACCAACTTTAGAGGCTCTTTTAGTTTGTCTTCCTGAATAACCTCCAGAATCAAACGTTATAGATTTATTCATATCTATACCAGTTGCCCTATATTATAAAATACCATAGCACTTTGGCAAGTTATTTACTTACACATTCGATCAATATATGCGGTACAATCAAAACAGCAATACAGGACGCCAATCAAAACTAATGGGCTCGGGATGCTTTGCGTCAATTTTTGCATAAAATGGTACGACCCGATAAACAAAATGTAAGTGAACACCCTATCGGACATCCCACTACACCTTTTGTTCCGCCAATGGTTCGGACAATACACCGCCACGACTGTTAGGGCTAGCAAGCATTCTTCCCCGTTCGGTGCTTAGCTTCTCTCCGCAACTCAGTTCGGGCAATTCAAACGCCGTGAACGTACAGCATGTAGGTGTTTTTGTAATACAAGCAATTTTTTTCAGCTCAAACATCGCTTTGATAATTTCAATTCAACGATCGCGGTATTATTCAACTTATCTCATGCAGAAATAGTTTCCCCGACTAATTTTGACAATGAAATTAATCATTCATAATCGCTTATGATGCAAGGTCATCACAAAATGAATGCGGTACAATGTTAGATACATACATATACAATTTAGAAAAAATTCATGTCTCTTGTTGACCTAACAAACGAATTTAATTTTCGATAGAATTGCCACGATTTCGTGTAGGTCAAACTAGTAAATTAAACTTAAAATACTTAATTACTGATCACATATGTATTCAGTTTATTACTGCTGACTGATCGGTCGTATGATACCTTGCCTAAAAGCTAAATATTTCAGCAAAATATTTCATCTAACTTCACCCGGAAAGTTGAATCTGTAGCTGAGACAATTAATAGAAATTTAAAAAACAATTAATTGAAAATAGGGAATGTAAGCCTGGCGCATAAAAAAGCTTTTAGCGGTGGCGCATTTACTAAACGACTATAAAAACAGCGGTAAGCATAGAAGTAAACACTGATCAGTTGCTACCCGCTTACATTCACCGTTCCTTATAGTTTTGAGGTCTACCTTGTTTAGTTATATCTATATATTACATTTAGATAATTTGATTGGTACATGTCAACTTTAGGGGCCGCACGTTATAAAGTTAGAAAAAGAACAGCTTAGAGCGGGGGTTCAGGGCGCAGTAGGCCCATGACATAGGCTTAGGCTTAGTACATGGCTCATATAGGACCTTAGCTTAGGCTAAGACTAAAGCTTAGGATTAGTATATCGACAACGGCATGGCTTTCATTATACTTCTGCCCCTAAAGTTGACATGGGCCATTTGTTTCATCTCCAATTTTCGGAAAACTTAAACAAATACACTGCTTTTTAAAAAAATATTTTTCAGTATTTCCCAAATATTCTTATGGTCTGGTCTTTAGTGATGTGCTGAAAATTAACTGTATTGTTTATCTCTGTACAACAACATCAGCCTTCATCCGAAAGTTTAGACTAAAAATTTTATATGTTCCAATTTAAAAAGGTCTCTATTTTTGTTGTATTTCAGTGTTTGACGTATTTTTCCCCGAATTCGTAGTACTGCTAAGTATGTATGATATCAAAGCTGCATGATAGCACTATTGGGTATCAATATATACATTTTTAGTGTATAAAAGCAAAGATTACTTACTTCTTAAACAGTTTCGGCTTAATGATTTTACGCATTGCAATTTCGATTAAGCTATTAATACGGTTTTGTATATTTAAAGGATCTACAACCGACATAACAACGGCGTATCTACTTCACAAAACACTAGCAGCAGGGCCAGTGCTAGCATGTGAGCGGTCCCTTCCAAAATATGGTGACAGTGCCACCCCTAGCCCGACTGGTGTGAGTGCCCTCCCAACTATGGTATGGGTACCCCATGCCATCTCCCCCCCCCCCCACCCCCCCCCCCCCCCCCATCCATAGTATTTTCCCCAAATAGCACACTAAAATAAATTTTTTGGAAACAAATTCAAACACTAGTCTGTTCGAAGTAAATTGAAAAATTGGGGGTATATATAACGGACGCAAAATTCTATATTTTTAGGAAACAAATTCTAAATTTTTAGGAAACAAATCCAAACACTATTCTGCTCGAAGTAAATTGAAAATATTTAGAATATGTCAATTGATGCAGGGTTGGAGGTATAGCGGTTGCAAATATAGAATATGTGAATTGATGCAGGGTTGGGTTATAGCGGTTGCAAACTTAGAATATATGAAGGGATGCAGGGTTGGAGATATAGCGGTTGCAAATGTCAAAATATTAAATTGTATCTTGTTATATTCGACGTGATTTTTATGCCCTATGCGCCAGAAAAAAATGGTATGTTTTGTGAGAGGCCCAATCCGCTAATTGCGCTGTACAGGTCAACATTTTGCATTTGCACGACCTCCAGAAAATGAGCATGACCCCTGGACACATAGCTTTATTGCTCCGCTGTTTGCTGAAAATTTTGTTTGGTTCGACTCACAATATAAATCTAGCTAGGTGTTAATTGATATGCCAACCAGCCAGACAAACACAACATGGGCGTAGCCAAGTGGGGGCTAGATAGACCCGAAACCCAGCCAGACAACAAACACAGCGTGAGCGTTGCCAAGTGGGGGTTAGATAGACCCGAAACCAAGCCAGACAACAAACACAGCATGAGCGTTGCCAAGTGGGGGTTAGATAGACCCGAAACCCAGCCAGACAACAAACACAGCATGAGCGTTGCTAAGTGGGGCTAGATAGACCCGAAACCTAGCCAGAAACAAACACAGCGTGAGCGTTGCCAAGTGGGGGTTAGATAGACATGAAACCAAGCCAGACAACAAACACAGCATGAGCGTTGCCAAGTGTGGGTTAGATAGACCCGAAACCCAGCCAGACAACAAACACAGCATGAGCGTTGCCAAGTGGGGGTTAGATAGACCCGAAACCCAGCCAGACAACAAACACAGCATGAGCGTTGCCAAGTGGGGGTTAGATACACCCGAAACCCAGCCAGATAACAAACACAGCATGAGCGTTGCCAAGTGGGGGTTAGATAAACCCGAAACCCAGCCAGACAACAAACACAGCATGAGCGTTGCCAAGTGGGGATTAATGGGGTGCAATAGACCCGAAACGCCAGCCAGACAACAAACACAGCATGAACGTTGCCAAAGTGGGGGTTAGATAGACCCGAAAGCCAGCCAGA
>JASANE010023934.1:0-21327 GCA_030248225.1 Trileptium ribeirensis | reverse complement strand
TGCTACCTGGGACATCAAACCCCGTGCATGTTTGGGTTTAAAACTTGAAGGTACCATAACTGTTGTACATCTCTCACTACCATATAGACAATTAAATATTCCGCTGAACCAATTATCATGTGTAATTATCCGGTACCTTACAAGTTTAGAAAAAGGATAATGGCAACAACTCAGACAGGGACTTTTATAAATACTGAAGAACCAAGATCTCACCACAAAGTCCAGGGTTAAGCCTGTTATGTTAGTTCGTTGTCTATTACCAAAACTGTAAAGCTGTAAATGAAGATCGGGAAGTTTGGCTCTAACGCTAAATGCAAACTTTGGTACCCTAGAAACAGATATAAGTAGTTTATCCTTATAATAAACTTGATACCCCAACTTACCCTCCAGTGTGTTTCTTTACAAAATGCTAATTTCTTTACCTTCAGCCTCACTCCCACCAACCCCCGTTCGGCGGAAAGTAGTCACATTGCAGGAATTTATACTACATTTTTGATCTTCGTGACCAGCACTGATCACTACTTTTTAAAGGTAAAAGCGCGGAGGCATACGTTAGTGGACACGTTTAGTCTCTGAGATGCTAGCTATATAGCGTTATTTTAATATCTAGCAATATTTTTGCAGGTATTGTCACAGCCGTCAGTATGTGACATTGTTTTCACTTTTGAACAGGCAGTGTGTACTTAAACGTAAACCAGACGCTATCTATTTAAGTACAACAGTCGTACTGAAGTCGATACTGCAATTTTCAAAAACAACCGCTTGGATCAAGCCTCAGTGTCACGAAATCAGGTTGCCATACTATGGCATATTGATCCACAATATATTGCCAGGCCATTAGCAAATAGTCACAACAGCCATAATCTCGGAACTTATTGTTAATTTCAACAGATTTAGACTTCGATTGTTCTCCAGAAATTATTGGACAAGTAAACGCGACACGAGACGAAGAAAATTTCATATTTACATTCATTAATCCTTTCGTTCGTTGTGTGACATGTTTGTCACAGTGTACACATTGCGTGACGAGTTAATTGCCAAGTTTGTCGTACGGCATGCTACATGTGCGTTGTTATTCGCTCGCTTGGCGAGGTTCCGTAAGGAACGAGCAGTGGCTCGTAGATAGCATATTGGCTATTGGACTCGCACATGAGTGACCTAGCTTCAATCCGCGATTGGAGCAAAGGTTTGTTCAAGATTGTGCAAAATGATCTTTGTTTTAAGAAGGCATGGGTTAATTGTGCATGTATTTAAAACAATAGTAATCCACACAAGGTATTCCACCGATTACGAATTAAAATTTTCGTTGCGTAAATCTGGCTCAGAATTTGTGGCCAGGAAGGCCAACTTGCTGTCGTAGTGCAGTTGTTTTTTGAAATATTTAGTCTATATATTTACTTTGACATTAGTACGGTTCCTACTGTACGACGACTGCTTTGACAAGATCGGTAAACTTGATAGTTTTTCCGTGTTGTTATTGTAAAATGATGAAAACTGACATTTTCTTTTCAAGTGTAGTTCCGCAAATCCGCCTTGATTGCCGTATGCCATTTTGTTTCCCCTTCAGCTGGATCCAAGCGGTTGTTTTTGAAAATTGCAGTATCGACTTCAGTACGACAGTGTAGTACGTTTAAGTATATAGTGTTTAAGTTTACGTTTAAGTACACACTGCCTGTTCAAAAGTGAAAACAATGTCACATACTGACGGCTGTGACAATACCTGCAAAAATATTGCTAGATATTAAAATAACGCTATATAGCTAGCATCTCAGAGACTAAACGTGTCCACTAAACGTATGCCTCCGCGCTTTTACCTTTAAAAAAGTAGTGATCAGTGCTGGTCACGAAGATCAAAAATGCATATAAATTCCTGCAATGTGACTACTTTCCGCCGAACGGGGGTTGGTGGGAGTGAGGCTGAAGGTAAGAAATTAGCATTTTGTAAAGAAACACACTGGAGGGTAAGTTGGGGTAATTAGTTAGTATAAGGATAAACTACTTATATCTGTTCTAGGGGTCCAAAGTTTGCATTTAGCGTTAGAGCCAACCCGATCTTCATTTACAGCTTTACAGTTTTGGTAATAGACAACGAACTGAACATAACAGGCTTAACCCTGGACTTTGGTGGTGAGATCTTGGTTCTTCAGTATTTATGATTCCCTGTCTGAGTTGTTGCCATTATCTTTTTTCTAAACTTGTAAGTTACCGGATAATTACACATATAATTGGTTCAGCGGAATATTTAATTGTCTATATGGTAGTGAGAGATGTACAACAGTTATGGTACCTTCAAATTTCAAACCCAAACATGCACGGGGTTTGATGTCCCAGAGCAGGACAACGGGTGCTTGGAGTCGTCGAGAGGCCTTCAGAGTTCCCAGGAGCAGACCAGCCTGATGGCGGAAGAGGGGAGATAGATTTTATAGAGTTCTTATTTTTTGGGACTCAATATTTTGGCAAATGTTTACCCATTTCCCCACAATTTTTGCCAAAATTATTCACCTTCCATGGCTTAGGCTTACTTTGTCCTTTGGTTTGAAGGGGGGTGCATAGCCTCAGGGAAGGGATCAGACTACCTCCACAAGGGGGGTCAGCGACGCCCCGCAGGGGAAGGGATCCGAGTATCTGGGAGGCATAATCCTACTGCCCTTCTTGTGAGCATGTATGTTCACAACATAACGCGTGGCTGAGTTTTTATGCTCACGGTCGCAGCATGTTACTCAAAAGCTAGGGTATGAGCGCTATTGGAAAGAAATTTGACAGGCCGCCCAGAAATCGGGTAGCCCGCTTGCTCCTCTCGCCGCGCTCCAGCGTTGAGCTCCAGACGATGAATATGTTGTCAAGCTTGCAAAAAGTTGGAAAACGAAGTAATTACAACGGTATCGTCAGAAATGTCTAATTACACAGTCTAACCTTGTTGTTCGTGCAATATTCCTCGCACAGTGCTTCTGAAATATCGTCGTAAACGATTTTATTTCGATTTGGAAGCTGTGAATCATCGAATCGACTGTAAATCGGAGTTTCTCCGCTAAGACACGCTGCTAAAGTTGTTGAAAAACGAAACAATTTTCCTAATAATATCATTACAGCGCAAAATTCTATATATGTAATATATACTGTACAAATATCACATTGGACGCTCGCATGGACGTGAGAATTTAAGCTCTATGATCGGCTCTGTTCTGCTCTAGCCCATGACATGATGTCTGAATAGTAGAGCCACAGCGTAAGATCTGCATGTGAGAATCGACCCAACCCGAGTGTATATGTAAGACCTGGGGTCGGTCCTTAAAAGCACGTTCCTTAAACAACAAACGATTATGACAACTCACGTATACTGCAACAGGAACAGCAATTGAGGTTACCTCGTTTTTTTCATTTAAAACAAGTATATATAGTTCCTTTGAATAATTTTTATGCTATACGTTCTCTATACACCGAAGCGAAAATTTTTATTGTTTAAAGGAAAACATTTTGAGCCTTTAAGATCTAAGCCGGCTATCCACAGGAAGAACAGAGCCGAGATGAGTCGCTCCGGATTCTAAAAATCAAACTCTTTCTTACATCTAGTGGGCACATTGCAAGAAGCACGGAGACAGGAATTTGCGTCTCAAAGTATGTCGGCCATCATTTCTCTGTACTTTTGCACGGGAATTTTTGATGGGGTAAGTAATGATCTTATTATCTTAATTTTATGCTAGAAGTAGAGAATTAGTTTGTATGTGCGCGATATCAGGCACCAATAGAATTGCTTCACCATAGTGTATGTGCAATCTTTGTACCTAGCTTGATTAATAGGTATGTTTATTCGAAAAGAGATTTTTGTTTCACTATTCCATTATTTCCTTTTTCACGTGTTTCAGAATTGGGGCGTCGCACGTTATTGAGAAGTCAGGTAGGTCAAAACCTAGGTCTAGATCAAGGTTGCCGAAAACTGGGCCGAGCTATCCCCCACTATATCTCTGCACTTACAATGTACACTGAAACGGTATTCAGACATACTTAAGCGTTACAGAGACCAAATCTAATATAGAGTTCCTCTATCCCAAATATCCCAAAGAGGTGAAAGAGGTTACCACTCCTGAAGGTCAGACACCCTCAAGCCTATTCCCCTTTAACGGCTCAAACCCTATTCGACGCGCACGCGGAAAATTTTGCGCGAATGACCAAGAATTGGAGTATGTTTGGGGAAAATTGGCATAAATTGTCAATACTTGGAGAACATTTAAAAAGGAGAGAATTCGGGAAAGTGGGGTAAAAGTTTGCAAAATTTGTGAATACTAGGAGTGTCCATACAACTTACCCCTTGTTTACCACCCCCGCGAACCTCCCTCCTCCTGCCAGAACCATCACCCCCTCTCCTCCGGAGCAGACAGACATATCTACTTTCGCTATCCTGCCTTTCGTAAACCCTTTATCAAAGATTATTGATATAACAATAATCATACTTAGAGATAATCCATTGGTCATAGTCAGGTGCGCAGGCCTATCGCAAAAAGTAAGCGAGCCTACAGTACACTAAGATTAGTTTAGTTATTAATTAGCCTGGGAAAACCAAAAAGTAAATTTATAATTCTATCACAAAAGCTAAGACATTGGCAGTTGTGCTGTCTATTAATATGATAGGAAATAGGATATCCTGGACGCACTGTTAAAACCTTATCGGTCTCCCAGTTCATGGCTTAAGTCAGATATATTTGGATAGACTATGATATACTTCAGCGATATACCGCTAGAATAGCGTAATGACCAATTCTGCAATACAGCCGCCATCACGAATTGTTGATGTAACAAACTAGTTGAAATAAAGTACACACAATAAAATGCACCGACAAATTTTTTTGTTGCATCAAAAATACTTACAAAGCTTTTTCATTCTTATAACAACTTCATAGGATTTAAAAATATATTATTTAAACGTTATGGTGTCCTCGATCGAACAAAAATGAGTCTAGAAATTAAGTTTTTTAACAAAAGAACGATTTGAGTGACATGACTTGAAAGAGAACAGTAGACTCTTTTTAGACAAGAATTTTAAATATATTAACAAAAATATATACTACATGTTTACGAATAACAAATTTTGGATTTATAGGAAAAAAATTAGAAAAATATTGCAGAAGTTATAAACGTTCAATATCTTACAGACCTCTATAGTGCTCATATAATCAACTATTCATATAATCGCTAGGCTAAAGATTTGGCGTCGTATATGGACACCGCATAATCTTGTATTTCATGTCCGCTTCACAGGTTTACACTGGCCAACAGTAACGATGACGCATGCTATTTCACAGTGTTGCGAAACGTACAGCTTATCGCGTGGTGTCTTGAGATTTCCGCACTAGGCAGCCCCTCCGTTTTCAAGTATTATTACGCAGAGATTTCCTGCATAATTTTAGCAATAAACGATTTTCGTAAATACCATGATTGCTTAGAAGAACTAAGCCAGCCAGGCTTTATTTTTGTACGATATCTTTCTAAATGTTTTTGTCAATGTGTTCTTACAGTGGTTTCTAGACCAATGTTTGGAAACGACTGTACGTATTTTGTACAGGTACGAGATAGTGTAATAATCTAAAGCCTTACCATTGATGTGCACTGATTATGTCAAAATGGCGCAGGAAAAGCTGCTCAGATAAAGGTCAAATATGCATCCATATTGTTGCTTGATGCCACCAAAAACATATGGTTCAAAGTTTCCAAATTTTGGTTCTGTATCAGTTTTAATTTAGTACTTTAATGCAGAAACTACGACTCGAAATTAGAAAGCATACATTGCAATTTATGCTAGGTAAATGAAAATACCACAGCCTTTAGTACCAAGGTTCAGGATTATCGTGAACCTTAGAGGAACTGATATAAACGTTTCTATTTTCAATAACAAAGTTTCTGTGCTCTGTAACGCAGCTAGCCAGCTTTTTTTAGAGAATTCTACAAACTAGCAAATGTTATAAAACAAAGTAAAATCACATACTATTGTTAAACTTGGTATTTTAAAAGCAACGCAAGTTAAAGTTTTCGCCTGCTCTTGCCTACAAGTCAACCTATTATTAAAATCCGACCGTATTTAAAGTAATATATATATTTATATATGTTTATTTCATGTAGATGAACGCATCACATTTTTGCTTCTTTCAATTTATGAGCTTGACAGAGCAGTAATGCCTGTCTAGCAATACAGTTTGGACACACAAGTTATATGCTTGTTATCAAGTTATTGCAGTTATCAAAATCCAAGTTTATATATCATCAACATTCGTTTGTTTTCTTTCCAATAATAATATATATCCTATCTTTTCTACTGTACCATTTATATGTTTGCTGATATTGTATTTTATATTTTTGTTTTTACCATGACACACATTCCAAGTAATCGTTATCACAGGTATATCGAAAAGGTTAAATTTCGAATAAACATTTTCGCACCCTCCAAGCTTCGCTCACCCTCCAAAACTTCCGAAGATAATGCGCCTCTGCCTTACCTTAGTTTCTTTTGAGCCTATAGCTGCGGCTCGCTAGCTTTACTGTTTATGAGTGTTTCACACGCACATGAGATCATTAAAGTTACTTCGATCAGATTTTTTTCCGTAGCAACGGAATATTCGACTTATTATTAGACTAAATTACCAATAAATCAGCAAGCAATATCTAACCTTGACCTGGGTCTGGTGTTAATGTGCTAGTTGATTGAGGAGTCGTTGTAGTTATCGACACAGCTGGCGTTGTATGACATCCGTACTTAGGAGGCACAGGTGAATATCTCTTGCGAACGTAAATACAGGATAAACTGAAAAAAACAGTTTGATTCTAGCCGAGTATGAAACGCAAACATTACTGACGCACATAAGTAATAATTGTAACATGGGCAGCCGTTCGTTCAAAGATTTATACGCACGGTGTTAACGCGTTTGAACAAGTTATCGTACGCACATATCATTCAACGACTTGCTAACCATGTTACAAACATTACTGACGCACATAAGTAATAATTGTAACATGGGCAGCCGTTCGTTCAAAGATTTATACGCACGGTGGTAACGCGTTTGAACAAGTTATCGTAAGCACAAATAATTGAACGACTTGCTAACCCTGTTACAACTGACCTGTAAAATAGTCAGCCGTGCGTTCAAAGATTTGTATGAACGGTTTTAAATATATTATAATACATAGGTGTCCATGGAGAATGTAGGGGGTCACCCGTGAGAGTCAAACCCCCGAAGCCATATTTACTCTCCTTTTCCCCCTGGCGCGCGTCGATTGCGTGCGGAATATTTTAGCAATAATGACGGTAAAATTGGCACCAGTGGGATAATATTGGCAAACAATGGGATAAAAATAAGAAAAATGAAAGAGGTCGTTGGGGAGAAGTGGAAGAGACCCCTTCCTATCCAGCCTCCTGAGGACCTCCCTCCAACGACCTCATCCCTCCGCCGACCGTCTACCCCTTCTAAGCGCACGGACCTTCGACATCTTTATAATCTATGTTACCAGTAAAGCTATTAAATTAGTGCTGGAAACAAAACAGCACAAATGACTTTTTGTTCGACATCACGTCATTGTGATTCGCTGATGAAACTTTATCATATATTAGGCATAACTATAGAATTAGGCATAATTGGATGAAATAGCATATAGCAACTATAAAATTTTTAAAACTTTTTAGATTCGTAAATTAAAATATTAAGCTTAAATGATGTTGTGAAAAATCGCTTTGAAACCGTGAGGCCTGAACTCAAATTCAACAACACCTAACGCCATGTTAGGTAATGTACAGGGATTATCCTGCTTAATTAATTGTGTATTTTTGTAAAAAGTTACAACTGGTAGTCTGACCAATGACGGCTGTTTGGGTGCTCCAAATTGAGATTTTTGAGACAGTTCAAAACCTTAAAAAGACAATAATAAATCAATATATGCATAAACGTCTGTTTTCTTGAACTAATGTGTATTTCGCACAGTCTTGAGCAAACATTTCCCCTGCGGTGGGCTAAAGTGGATCGTTTTCGTTACGAACCTCCTACGCTAGCCACTGCGCTATCCGCCAGCTGTTGCTCGGTTTCTTACGGAAACTCACAAAGCGAGTGAACAAGCACGCTGCACGACAAAGTCGGTAGTGCATCACGTTACAATGAACGTGCTAACAGATGTGTCAATTCAAGAAAGAAAGAGTTAATCGAGCCATAGTCTAATTTTCGATTAAAGGCAACATTACTCGACTTTAAGAATAAATCAAAACTATAGCGGTTTTTATTTCTGCCCCTAATAAAAATACGAAAACTTGCGAAATTTATAAATCCACGACTTTCAATATAGATGTTTTAACGTGTTATTTTTACATTAACTCTTTCGTTCTTAAATTGGCACAATTGCCACAGCGTACATTACAACGCGACGCATTAGCCGAGGTATTCGTTCAGCATGCTTTTGCGCGTGCGTTATTGTTCGTTCGCTTTGTAGGGCTCCTTAAGGAACCGAGCAACAGCGGCCAGATAGTGTGGTGCTACGGCACGAGTCTCGCGTCTAAACCATCCGGAATCAATCCGCACCAGCGGCAAAAGTTTACTCAAGATCGCACGAAATATGCATTAGTTTAAGAAGGAAATGTTTGATCAAAATTTAGATTGTCACTCAATTAATCGAGTGATAGTCTAAATTTGGATTAATCAAGCGATAGTCTAGATTTTAATTAAAAGCACCAAGCTCTTCACGATTAGTGTAATTGTTTAATTATTCACGCAACGCAATAGTTGCTATATTTAGCACACCCGAAAATCTAAAATCCATTCTAGCTTTCTATGTACAACAAAAATGACTATATGCTATAATTGGACAATTTTTTGACGCCGATTGATTTTAAAAAATTTAATGCTCCGGCACGCAGGAATAATGAAGGTTAGAACAATACAATCAAATGAGTTTAAATTGATAAATAATCTTATGATACAAACCTTATAATCGTTTATCGTCAATAATCAAGAAAATTACTTTGCAAAAATTTTGAAAACTTCACGTTTTGGGGAATTAAGTTTTGGCTCAAAAACGGTTGCTCTCACAAAAATTGTGCAAGATCAAAGTTGTTGCGGTTCCAAATAAGAGTAATTAGTTGAGTTCTACATTTTTCAATCCGACGCATCTTATATGGATTATAGCCTAAAATTTTCTTCAAAATGAAACAGTCTCAAATCCGTATGTTTTTTGGTATTTGGCAGCGAATAATCGGAGCAGCGCAAGCACATAGCTAGCTGCACTACCAGATTCTATTACGCGTCGAATAAGAAATTTGTGAAATGCTATCACTGCAGTGATGACTTATGCACCACTTACGATAAGATGCGTGCGCGTGGTCCTAATTATGGTACGCGTTCAACTGAAGTAGCTACTATGTCACGCAGATAATCCAGCTCGACTATCCAAATTTGAAATAGTTTAGCTCGGCCATACATTTGTGACCGATAGTCGAGCTGGACTATGCATTTGTCACGCAGTGTTCATCTGAGCTTTCGTAATCTTTAAGCCAATTATGTTGCACTTCGCGAAATCTTCAATTTAATATTCGCGGGAAAACCGTTGCTGCCGAACAAACATTTTTTGCGATATTTTTGCTTAACAAGAAATAATATGAATATAATAATATGAGTTACAAAGGAATTTTTGCATAAATAACACTCTCTGAGGATGCTTAGCTCGCTAGACTTGCTCTGTTTTAGCGTAATGTTGGTAGATTAAATCACAAGGTTTAGCTTACACAATATTCACAATTCAGAAATCGCCACTTTATAGTGACAACTATATAGCAGCTTATACTTGCAAGTTACACTTATATCAAACAATATTACGATTTTTAACAATGAATAGTAGTTAATATAGTAATTGATAACCGTTTGGTTTACCCAGTTAATTGTAACTGTTATTTGTAGAGTATCTTCGAGCGTTTCACCGTTGGGTTTACCCAGTTAATTGTAACTGTTATTTGTAGTATGTCTTATAGCGTTTCACCGTCGGGTTTACCCTGTTCATTGTAACTGTTATTTGTACGGCGTCTTCGAGCGTTTCACCGTTGGGTTTACCCAGTTAATTGTAACTGTTATTTGTACGATGACTTCGAGCGTTTCACCATCGGGTTTACCCTGTTAATTGTAACTGTTATTTGTACGGTGACTTCGAACGTTTCACTGTTGCGTTTAGCCAGTAAATTTTAACTGTTATTTGTGCGTTTGAGCGTTTTTAATTTTTAGTCACTATGCGCCGTGGACATCTGTAGGTTTTTGTATGTGCACTGGGCTTTATAATGTCCATTGCATGAAACCAATAACTTTTTCAAGAAGCCTCCACACCTCGAAAAACCTTTAGATTTTTTCATTACTAAACCAACTTATTCAAACATAAGATATATTATCCTATTGCCAAGCTGCTGCACTAATGCAAAGTTTGCTTACGACACCAGATATACCCCGGGAACGAATGAGAAGGTATCAATACTTGTTTTGACATTGATTGCATTTAGCCATCGTCACGTAATGGTAATGCCATTTAACTGTATGTTTAATTTTTCTGGAGCAGAGATTAAGAAGCACACCTTTAGGCTAAACTAACGTCGAATTTAGTTACTTTCGTCTATAGCATCGTAACACCTGAAGTGATGTTACAAAAATTATGAAAGCTAATCTGATGTGGAATATCACACCTGCAGGCATAACATCTTGTCTACAAACCCTTTGCAAAACGAATAATATAGTAAAAATTACCAATTTTGTGTCAAAAACCTTGTAGATAGTGTTGAAATTACAAAACTTGCAACCGATGTGGTATTTGTTTAAATTTAGACAGTTTGTGCACTCTTAAGCTGTATACTAAACTATCAATATTTTGCTTGTATCGTGAAAACTCTGGGGAATGGACAAAATCACTATTTTGGACCGAAATTCCTATATGTTTTACGGCTATTTTATTGTTTTGGAATATTTGGTTATATTTGGATCAATATCTATCTGTGCGTTGCTGCTTCTGTGCCAGGCGAATAGTGTTAATTGGTTTCAAAGTAATGCGCAAAAACATTTTCCGGGTTAGAATTAGATTAAATCTTGCTGATAAAATTAAATGCTTTAGTCATCACTATTTTTGCAATGGCCAGGTCTAGCTCATTAAGATGCAAACTATGAGTGATTATATATGCATTAAGCGAGTTTGTTCGCTATTCAATGCGACGTATCTAAATATTACCCATGCGTGGTTTACTGGCTAGCCAATAATTGTCAGTGATGACGAACCCAGGTGTCCTGCCGAAGTATCTAGTAACAAGACGAATTCATTATAAAAAACCCGATAACTATAATTAATTTTGACCTTGTTTTTTATTTTTTTGTTAGACTGTTGTATTTATAGGAACCTTAAGTTGCATTGCACTTTCCGACGATAGTTACAATAAACCAAATATACATATTCGATTGCTGGAACGTTCCTGTTTGTGTTAATGAATAAATACCTCTTGAATCAACCTACTTTATTTCGTAATACATCATATCAGGCGAATAGAACCATTCGTATCCCAACGATTGAGCAAATGAAAACAGCAAACAACTACGTCGTTTATTGCTAAATGAAAATGCAGAACACGATGTGTCGAGTTTTAGCGATTGATGCGTAAGACACAATTGACTACATTGATGTAATGTCAAATCGCGATGCTCCGATAGCAATGGAACGCTGAACAAAAACTTGTTCGTATTTGCTGTAAAACAGTTTAGTTTGGGGTGGTTTTTCGATCCGATATGGTACGTTTCGCCGGATGAATAGCTACTGCTACCAGACCCGCCTAACCCATACGAGTCGGTAGATGGTGGTCCAAATTTATGTTTTCCATCGAGAGTTTCATTGGCATGGTGATGGTTGTTGAAACGCGACGGGGGAATGTAATGTTTACGTTGTGTGATTACAGTTTTAATTGCTGAAGCGTTTAAATATAAATTTTTATAATCCTTCAAACCAATGATCGATAACGTTGGTAAACCTCGACGAATGAATTGAGAATGGCGAAATATTGTTGTTTGACCTAAAATATCAAAGTGCATTTAGACAAGATCGATCTATTCTTACATTATGGAGCAAACTATAATCTAATCAGATATAACTGAGCTTGTTCCAGTTCTAACTTGTGTTTGTTAAACAAATACATTTTATAAATATAGTATGCAACCTTAAGCAAAACCTATTTATTTTATTCGCACCGTCACAGAGGACTGTGATGATACATAGTCATTTCAGCTGTTTGAATTTAACGTTAGGACATACTATTAATCACTGTTTAGCTATTTTAAGAGTTCAACGTTGTATAATATACACCTTGAGAAAGTAGATGCTACGCTGGGACTGTTGGGCTGAGAAGCACTGTGTCAGTGGAAAAAATAGACCGATCATATATACAAGCATCAGGAAATAACAAAATCCAAATTACTGTTGTGCTGTTAAAACGTAATGTACTGTTAAACTGTTTTCTCGAAAATTCAAATAAAGTTACTGTAATTTTGATATGGAAGACTTATCGAATTTGAATTAAGCGTGTTTTGATCGCGAATTCATACAGCTTAAGTATTAGATCGTTGTCCTTGTTACATCACTAATGAATTAAATTTATTCAAAAACATTGAATAACTCATGATATACAAATTTGATAGTAATTATCGAGCTGAATTTGTACAGATTTAAAATCTGCAGTGGTCTATTCTACCACAATCTAAAAGTGTTGGCGCTAAGATTTGATTTTGGAAATTTTAGATCAGCGAAAAATCGAATCAAATGCAGCATTTTTCCTCAATGGATTTGCGATTCGTATCGGTTATTACAAAGTTGGATGGTTAATGAGTTCACCTTAAGTATGCTCACGCATGATGACAGAATCTGTGTGAAGAAGATCTTTTGCAGAGTTGAGTTCGTTATTTTGATTGAAGAACGTACATGTTGAACGCACCTAAACAGGCTTCACAAAAACTAACTAGGCATATTTTGTTCTGATTTTTACTTCACAGCGCATCAAAAATTCTTTCAGGAGTAAAGCTGGTACTGCTCCAATTTCTGTCCGCAAAAATAGTTCAACGTTAAGTACATTTAAATTATTGTAAGTCGAATACGCTTAGGGGCTCTGTTTGATTGAAAATCAATACAATTAACTAAATAGAAAGCGTTTACCGCGAAATAGTTTAATTAAAATTTTCAAGAATTAATGGGGCAATCGTTGCTGCAAATTTTTTCTCAATGACAAGTTGTAAGGCATGAGTAGTGATTGGATCATAAACATTATAGCTTTTATTGCACCCACTTTCTTAGCATTAAAAGTCTAACTAAATTTGCTAAATTTTTATAACCACATGAACCAATAAACGTTCATTGTTATTTCCTTTTCCTCACAAGGTTATGCATCATTTACGATAAGATGCGTGCGCCAGGGCCAAATTATATCACGCGTCCAACTCAACTAGTTCGGGTGAACCATAGCTTAGCTAGACTACGATGGTACATTTTTATAGCTTAGCTAGTTTTATTGTGACAAACAGGGAGCTTAGCTAGGCTCTGCGTGACAAACGGAGTGTCCGGCTGAACTGTCAATTGAGAAATTTTATTTAGTATTGTGCTTAGTGTAATAGCATTTTGTTCTATGGTATTTTCACATTAATTCTAAGTTACATATTTGTGTTAATATATAAAATAACGTTTTAAGCTGCATGCCGCTTTTGGGGCATTATTTAGTACGTATAATAAAACGTAATGTTCGCGGACTAAATAGTCACTGGTTTAAGTTATAGGGATCAGCTGAACGCCTCGTGACAAAAGCACAGTCCGGTTTGACACTCTATGACAAATGCATAACCTAGCTAGGCTATTCAAAATTTTAATAGTCGAGCTGCACTGTATGCGTGACATAGTAGCTAGCCCATTTTAACGCGTGGCATAATTAGGACCATGCGCACGATTATTTATAGTAAATTATGCATTATAATGGAGAGCAGTATAAACCTGACACTTGGAACCGAATTCGGCATACAACGAACTTTTCACATGTATCATGCTGTATTTTAGGCGAAATCGGGTTTGTCAATATTTGTTTCTACCAAATCTAAAGTTATCAATACTATGGACTTGCACTGATCAAAGAGTTTTAAAGTTTGAGCATATCAGTCAAAAAATCTAACTAGTCTGCTAAAATGCACAGTATAGACGAAGTTTCTAGCAGACATATGATGGGTAAAAATGTTTTATGTAAATAGGTAGCCAACAATTGTATTTTTTGGTGAATTTCTGTGTCACGGGACCCATTTTGGGCGCTATGAAGGCCTAAACGTTCAATACTATGGAGTTGTACTGATCAAAGAGTTTTAAAGTTTGAGCGTATCAGTCAATTAATTTAGCTAGTCTGCTAAAATGCACAGTATAGACGAAGTTTCTAGCAGACACATGATAGGTAAAAATGTTTTATGCAAATGGGTAGCCAACAATTGCACTTTTTGGTGAATTTCTGTCTCACAGGGCTGATTTTGGGTGTGTATGAAGGCCGAAACGTAGAGCATAGGTATCCACTGTAAAACGAATAATGCACAGACATGTGGCGTTGGAATCGCTTTAGAAAACAAAAACTGAACTCAATATCGCACATGTTGCTCCATCGAATATGGAGATACGGTTGTTTTCAAATAATTTCACATCTGGTGGGGCTGTTTTAAAACCTATATAAAGCTAAAATTGGAACATTGGTAACCACCGTAACGATGAATAGTGCCATAGTAGCATAAGGCATATAATGCATCATTTACGATAAGATGCGTGCGCCAGGGCCAAATTATATCACGCGTCCAACTCAACTAGTTCGGGTGAACCATAGCTTAGCTAGACTACGATGGTACATTTTTATAGCTTAGCTAGTTTTATTGTGACAAACAGGGAGCTTAGCTAGGCTCTGCGTGACAAACGGAGTGTCCGGCTGAACTGTCAATTGAGAAATTTTATTTAGTATTGTGCTTAGTGTAATAGCATTTTGTTCTATGGTATTTTCACATTAATTCTAAGTTACATATTTGTGTTAATATATAAAATAACGTTTTAAGCTGCATGCCGCTTTTGGGGCATTATTTAGTACGTATAATAAAACGTAATGTTCGCGGACTAAATAGTCACTGGTTTAAGTTATAGGGATCAGCTGAACGCCTCGTGACAAAAGCACAGTCCGGTTTGACACTCTATGACAAATGCATAACCTAGCTAGGCTATTCAAAATTTTAATAGTCGAGCTGCACTGTATGCGTGACATAGTAGCTAGCCCATTTGAACGCGTGGCATAATTAGGACCATGCGCACGATTATTATAGTAAATTATGCATTATAATGGAGAGCAGTATAAACCTGACACTTGGAACCGAATTCGGCATACAACGAACTTTTCACATGTATCATGCTGTATTTTAGGCGAAATCGGGTTTGTCAATATTTGTTTCTACCAAATCTAAAGTTATCAATACTATGGACTTGCACTGATCAAAGAGTTTTAAAGTTTGAGCATATCAGTCAAAAAATCTAACTAGTCTGCTAAAATGCACAGTATAGACGAAGTTTCTAGCAGACATATGATGGGTAAAAATGTTTTATGTAAATAGGTAGCCAACAATTGTATTTTTTGGTGAATTTCTGTGTCACGGGACCCATTTTGGGCGCTATGAAGGCCTAAACGTTCAATACTATGGAGTTGTACTGATCAAAGAGTTTTAAAGTTTGAGCGTATCAGTCAATTAATTTAACTAGTCTGCTAAAATGCACAGTATAGACGAAGTTTCTAGCAGACACATGATAGGTAAAAATGTTTTATGCAAATGGGTAGCCAACAATTGCACTTTTTGGTGAATTTCTGTCTCACAGGGCTTATTTTGGGCGCTATGAAGGCCGAAACGTAGAGCATAGGTATCCACTGTAAAACGAATAATGCACAGACATGTGGCGTTGGAATCGCTTTAGAAAACAAAAACTGAACTCAATATCGCACATGTTGCTCCATCGAATATGGAGATACGGTTGTTTTCAAATAATTTCACATCTGGTGGGGCTGTTTTAAAACCTATATAAAGCTAAAATTGGAACATTGGTAACCACCGTAACGATGAATAGTGCCATAGTAGCATAAGGCATATAATGCATCATTTACGATAAGATGCGTGCGCCAGGGCCAAATTATGTCACGCGTCCAACTCAACTAGTTCGGGTGAACTATAGTTTAGCTGGACTACTATGGCACATTTTTATAGCTTAGCTAGTCTTAATGTGACAAACAGTGCGCTTAGCCAGGCTCCGTGTGACAAACGCAGTGTCCGGCTGAACTGTCAATTGAGAAATTTTATTTAGTATTATGTTAAGTGTAATAGCATTTTGTTCTATAGTATTTTCACACTAATTCTAAGCTATACATTTGTTTTAATATATGCAATTAACGTTTTAAGCTGTATGCCGCTTTTGGGGCATTATTTAGATACGTATAGTAAAACGTTATGTTCGCGGACTAAATAGTCTCTGGCTTAAGTTATAGGGCTCAGCTGAACGTTTTGTGACAAAAGCACAGCCCGGCTCGACACTCGATGACACATGCATAGCCTAGTTAGACTATTCAAAATTATAATACTCGAGCTGAACTGTATGCGTGACATAGTAGCTAGCCCATTTGTACGCTTGACATAATTAGCGCCATGCGCCCGCATCTTATTGTAAATGATGCATAATATCTCTCAAAATAACACCGATTTGACCTTCATACATTTGTTATTTGTGAAAACGTCAGTTTTAGTTTATTTTGGTTGTCATGAGCTGATTTTAAAACCCATTTTGATCAAATAGATAACCACTGTCATAATGCGTCCATGCAGTTACTCACATATGTTTAATCGTTCGCGAGTCAAGGGCAGACAGGTAGAAAAGCTTTGCATGAAGTCTTATAAAGCCTTAAATTCGATATAACCCATATATATTAATTTCGGGGAATATGTAAAGAACAGTGTTTGCTGTGTTATGTTGATTAATAACATATGTATGCATGTACGATTTAGCTGTCAGACGACAGATGACGGCGACTGGATTCGGCAATCTCGATATTATTTTCGAATTTATGCTTTTGGATAAATCAGCGCCCATATGCCAGAACCAAGGCGAATGTGAGTGATTTTTGTTTTAGCATGTTAGCTTTACTTACGAGATTTGGTCAGCATACAGTTTTTTGCTCACTTCTAAAAGCGATCTGTCGATGGACTGTACACCATGCAGCATTCACATATATACTGAACGCTTCGCAGGCCCACCACTTCCACACTTTTGACGGCTTGAGGTACCAACATAGTATTTATCAGACATTGCGATAAATTATTTACATTATGTATAGAGAAGTTGCCACATGTACGATTTTTTTGTCGCATTGGATTAAGTTTATCTGAGTTCGCACAAATACGGTTTATGAATTGTGTCTAGTCAATACATCCTGTGTAACGCGCTCTTCTATCGTAATCTGGCTAAGCTGCAACATGTTGTGACTACGACCGACTCTTTGATATTTTCTTTAGCATTTCACAGTAGAAATTCGTGGTATTTGTTTTGTGGCAGCTAGAATAGGCTTAGGCTTAGGCTTAGATGCCTATAACCTGGAAGGCTAACCGGTTGTATTTTCAGCAATAAAATGGCTCGGTCCAAATCCAGAATATTTCAGCATAGATTTATGTATTAATTAAAAAACAAGTGTTCAGTAGTATGTTTCTTGAAATTGATTTTCTGCTGAGAATATGTCGTGTTTGAAGATTTTTCTGATTGGTTATTTTGGTGGATTTTGTGTTGTGGATTTTGCACGTGCGTACCTTGCTCATCATTTCAAATGAAGTTGTTTGTTTTGAACCGCACTACATTTACAGGGATTACTCATATTGAAGCCGGGTTTATTTTTTTGCTGAGAACAAGCAGAGTTGAATTATTTGTGTGTACACGCATTATAGACAGTGATACCATAGCCTAGAGGCCAGGCAGATAGTTGACTTTGAGTACTTTGAGATATTGATTTGGCTTAAGCTGTACATTGAATTAAAGGATCAGATTTCATCGTTTTTCGCAACGACAGTCGGACATTCCCAAAAGTCCAGAGTGCTGAATTAACCGTAAAGCCTTACGTTCGATTTTCTTCGTTATATTTGGAGGTCCCACGAAGATTCGGTTCTTCATAGCCGAGTATGGTGAACTTTGGTCGTTGCATTCAATCGTGAAAATTTTATGGTTGCGGACAAATACGGCTGAATATAACTTGAGGGGTAGGAGTGGGGCAAGATTAGAATCTAGTGATGACGAACCAAATATTAGTTCCTACTTAGAATCGGATAGATTTGTCTACTCTGTGCCAAGTCAGGAGCAGGTGAAAATGGTAGATTCGCTGTCCAATAATATTGGTCAATTAGACCATCTCGTGAAATATCTAGCCACAAGACTAGGTACTGGTTTACAGAATTTATAAGACGAATTTGGGGAATTATCGCATCGCGCTAGCTTAGCAAACCAACTTGACCTTACAATAAAACCGTATAAAGGAGATTTAACTGGCCAAGATTTTAACACTTGGATTGAAAATTTTAACATAGTCTGTGAAGCCAAATTGATCGGTGAAGTATTAAGATTGAGCGTATTGCCAGCATACTTAAAAGGTCGTGCTAAAGACGTTTATGATCGTCTCCCTGACGCCGTTAAAAGACATTACAATGATTTGGTGGGTGCGTTGAGAAATGGGTTTGCTACCCCCGAATGGTAAATGTACCATGAAGCAGCGTTAGAGCAGCGCCAACAACATGTCGGTGAAAATGTTACAGCATACCTTAAAGTAATTAAGCGCGCGTGTAAAAATATATATCCGACTGAGAATGATGCGAACTTGGAGCGAAAAATAATTAGCCGATTTTTCGGTGGTCGCCGTTCGCCTGAATTAAAGTCGCCAATATTTCGTGATTGCCCAAATCTCTCATAGAGGCCGAGGATACGGCCCAACGATTAGATATGCAAAGCATATTGTGCACACCTACCGTTTTACGGTTGGAGTTGCAACATTTTCAGCTTTTTCAATTACATGTTGTTCCAATAAAGGAACAGCCTATTGAAGCGCGATCACCTTAGTCTCAGGCTTTGACATCTTGGCTGTATTAGCAATGCCAACTCCAAGTCCAAACACAGACATTGCACCTGCGATTGCCACGCCAACAAATCGTTTCTCTCCAGGATGTCGAATAAACGAGCATGTAAAAGGTTTATCTGCGCAAATAGCCTCAAGTAGGGCTTCATAAAATTCTGCATATACGAATCCATCGAAATTATTGTTTAACTGACGAAGTGCTTTTTGGGTTTCACTATACAAAAATTTATGACCAGTTCGGTTGCAATCTTTTGGATTGTTATCTATGTTGAATCTATTTTTAACATAGTTTTGCATTGCTCATGTTTTTCGTGCTTAGTGCGAACAAGCATTGGGTCATAAACTGAATACGCTGCAGTAACAACAAGGCCTTCTAGGACAAACCCAATTCCAAATGAAGGAAATAAATGTGGGTGTAACTTATTTAAAGTACGAACAAATGCGGTATCAGCAAGTATAGTCATTGTACAAAAGAGCAGCATTGCAAACATAAGCATAACATATTTAGGGGTCGACCAACCCGTTTTGGCCTGTTTCAAGGGCGTTTTTCCGATTTCTCTTTCAGTGTTATTCCCTGGAGTCATTGTTTGAGTTTCCTTATCAACGGTTTTTACTGTTGAATTAGGTACAACATGGATGGCTCCAGCGAACTGCGATAAGCCTTTTCAACCAGACGCGCGTTTTGTTTAGTTAAGGCCTCAATTTCCCGCTTTAGCTCCTCGAGCTCAATATTATTTTTGGGTGCGGGTGGTTTATTTTTAGTTGGGTGAAGTTTTTAGCTGCGGCAACCACATTTTGTGTTACTGGTTTGACTGCCATTGGACCAAGATTAGGCATGTTGGGACGTGTTGGTTGTTGAAGTAGACTGTTTGACGGGGGAAAGCTATTTTTTGTAGTATTGAACCATGATCTTGATTGGTTCCTATTATTAGGTTGTTGCAGGCCACAGAGAAGGCAGCTCATACCATGTGACGGAGTTTTCCACAGTTGTAATACCTGGGTCCTCTTGGGTTAAATTCTGCAGAGGAATAATAAAATCGATTTCGGTTGATCATTTGGTTTTGTGGTAGATTGTTATTTGGTCAGTATCCTGTATGGCGACGCCTTTTTGGTAAAGGCATAGTCGTTCCACGTTGTTCCTCATGGAGGAACTCTATTTAAGAAGCCAATAGTTTTTGATTTTCGGTCAAAAGTTCTATTTCACGTGTAATTTGTTCCAATCTCTTATCTGAAATGGCTGAAGATGCTGCAACTCCAACCGTAAAACGGTAGGTGTGCACAATATGCTTTGCATATCTAATCGTTGGGCCGTATCCTCGGCCTCTATGAGAGATTTGGGCAATCACGAAATATTGGCGACTTTAATTCAGGTGAACGGCGACCACCGAAAAATCGGCTAATTATTTTTCGCTCCAAGTTCGCATCATTCTCAGTCGGATATATATTTTTACACACGCGCTTAATTACTTTAAGGTATGCTGTAACATTTTCACCGACATGTTGTTGGCGCTGCTCTAACGCTGCTTCATGGTACATTGACCATTCGGGGGTAGCAAACCCATTTCTCAACGCACCCACCAAATCATTGTAATGTCTTTTAAAGGCGTCAGGGAGACGATCATAAACGTCTTTAGCACGACCTTTTAAGTATGCTGGCAATACGCTCAATCTTAATACTTCACCGATCAATTTGGCTTCACAGACTATGTTAAAATTTTCAATCCAAGTGTTAAAATCTTGGCCAGTTAAATCTCCTTTATACGGTTTTATTGTAAGGTCAAGTTGGTTTGCTAAGCTAGCGCGATGCGATAATTCCCCAAATTCGTCTGATAAATTCTGTAAACCAGTACCTAGTCTTGTGGCTAGATCTTTCACGAGATGGTCTAATTGACCAATATTATTGGACAGCGAATCTACCATTTTCACCTGCTCCTGATTTGGCACAGAGTAGAGTAATCTATCCGATTCTAAGGTCCAGAACTAATATTTGGTTCGTCATCATTGCAATCCTCAATCTTGCCCCACTCCTACCCCTAAAGTTAGTACTCAGCCGTATTTGTCCGCAACCATAAAAATTTCCCACGATTGGATGCAACGAGCCAAGAACCCGCCGTGCTGCGGGCTGCTGAAGAACCGAATCTTCGTGG
>JASANE010023933.1:0-35187 GCA_030248225.1 Trileptium ribeirensis | reverse complement strand
ATATACATTATATGTACATTATATATATGTATACATTAGTATATACATTATATATTACGTATATATGTGTATGTATTTATTATATACAACATATACAATACACTATATACATATTACATAGCTAGCTAATATGTAGCAATATATACCAATATAATATACGTAGCTATGATATACATTATATACCACGTAAACAACATGTAACCCGATACCCCTGCTGGGAGGAACCGAATCCACAATCCACTACACATCCCACTTGGGGGCCAACTCCTCCCTATATACTACTCTACGTATTATTTATTATTAGTTTGGTTAAGAGTAGAATAAAACAGAGAGCTATAAATACGACCATCCATGATAACGTCACGAGTCAAATGAAACCTTATTTAAAACCAAACTGCAGCCTAAAAATGAACATAAGGTGCTTGCATATTAGATGAGACTCACCTAATTAAATATTCTGTTTTTTGTACATAGCTAACATACCTATGATGACTAATCATGGCTCCCCGCTTCGATTTCGTAATCACACAAAATTTGCATGGAAACCTCCACCGGTGGGGGGGGGGGGTAAACCGCCATTTTCTATCTACTGAAGTATCTTCAGCGGAAAGTAGTATAAAGCCGTGTATTTAACAAGTTTCCAGCGAGCGGTGTCATAAGGGCTGTCGGGGTCTCGGGCGGTCGGGGGCTGACTGGTATACAATGCTCTTATGGTTCTTACGTAACGATCAAACAAGACACTGACACTACACAAGGTCAAAATAATTTAACTAAAGTTGTACGCGGCAATTACTCCTATCGGAAAACAAACACCTTATGCTCAAGCTGAAATACTTAGAATTTGTTTGGTCTTTTGTGTTCCCAAATTTTCTTAGCTGAGTCTGATAAATGAAGATTTGGGGCTTTCTAAAGCCCAAAGGAGGCTAGTCCTCCGTTCCTAACTGCGACATCAGTTCGTGCCCAAACACGGCATGAGCGTCGAACGGTCAACTAAGCTGTAAATTTGTAAACCATAAACGCGAATAGTAAAACAAGCCCCCATTGTTGCAACGTAGACGCGTTGGAAAATTTTACCGTGGTCAACTCAGGGAAAATTCGATAACCCTAACTCAATAGCGGCAATCATGTAAGACATGGACGAGAGGCGTCCAGTTTGATTTGTCCTACCTAAGAGCACGGGGAGCCAGCAAGACTACGACTTTGGTGCCTACAATTTAGTACCATCCCGTGCAATCGCTCACAATGCCAAAAAAGGAACTCGACTTGAGGAGTTTTGTCAAGGAACGTGTAAAAGCGTAGCACGCCGGCGGGGAAGGGATACATCCAACGACGGACGTCAAGTCAACCTGTGGGTACAAGATCGAGCTACCGTCAACTAAATTTC
The DNA here is from genome assembly GCA_030248225.1 of Trileptium ribeirensis. Taxonomy (NCBI): domain Eukaryota; kingdom Metazoa; phylum Nematoda; class Enoplea; order Enoplida; family Thoracostomopsidae; genus Trileptium; species Trileptium ribeirensis. The sequence goes on along the minus strand of JASANE010023933.1, from coordinate 33,803 downwards.
TATGATTGGTCAGTCAATGTTAAATCTGGGGAAAATAAAACGCCATGATCCAGGCTACTTCGAAACTGCACTTACAATTTTTGATAAGGGGGAGAACTAGCTAACCCCCTTCGCGAGACGGAAAATGTCTGCGCGGATCCTCCAACCGTCGAATCCCATTCCAAACCCGCAAAAACGGAAAGCACGGGAAAGCAAGAAATCAATGTAAAACCATACTGCAGAAATATAGCGTCAAATCCGGTCAGTAAAGTCGACCGAACTATGTGTTGCGAAAGTTGAAATGATTGTTAGAGTGGATGGGTTGGTTGTTGCATGAGATTTTTAATAAATATTTTAGGATAGCGAATCTGTCGCCATCCAATCGCTGACGATTTTTTGGAGAAAAATTTTTTGAGTTCAAAAAAGGGGGGCCAATTGGAAAATTATCCAAATTTTATTTTTGAAAGGTATAGTAAAAACTGAGCAAATTTAGAGAGAGTGGGAATCAGTCGAAATTGCCGACATCAAGTTTGAACCCTCCGAATACTCGGAGGTAAAATATATGAATGTTTGACACGAGTTTTCATGAAATTTTGAAGAATATCGCATATGTATCTTTAAATTTACGTCAATCAGCTTAAAATTCCTTACCCAAAACCCATCAGTCAAATCTTTAAACCTCTTATACAACCTAAATTGTCCGTTATTCCCCAACTGTCCCAACGTAAGAGATTGAATCACCCGTCAAATTTGAAATTTGAAACTCAACTTCTATACATAGATATGGTTGGAATAAGCTGAGAATTCGTACTTGTTTCAGGTCAATCCCGCGTTCATGTCCTCATTCGTCAAACCTCGTTGGCTAACTCGTCGATTTGAAGCTTAATTCCTATTGTTCGACGAGTTAGCGGTCCAATCCATCACCCTCGTAACAACCCGCGAGCTTCTCAGAGTTCAATTCGAGACTCAATTTCCCTATCTAACTCATGGAACACCGTGCACACATTGCATGTTTATATGTCGGCTCATGGGATAAAGCCAAACATTCCTATCTGACACGTTCTCAAGCGTCGAGGCATCATGTTTCCAAGCGTCCCGGGGGGGTACCGACGACGGGAACGAGCCCATCTTGGGATTGAGGGTGCAGCACACTCCCAGGAGCTCGCAACTGCCAGGAGGCCCTAGTTGGGGGTCTGCGGAACCCACGGCAGGGCCCTAAACACACACCCTTTCCTTCCCGAGCATCTATGTCCAGTCAGTCCGTAAAACTTACAAATTTAGTGCAATTTTGTATCTCTTGTCCCCGTTCGTCCTGTTTTTGTCATGTCCTTACATATATATGTCCGAACACGTATATTATATACATACCCATATACATACATATATACAAATACTCATGAACACATAATCACACAATACACACGAGACACACGCTCAAGTTCGCATCGGAAACACACACAATACAACAGCACAGCAGCAACAACAACCACAACAACAATAACAACAACAACCGACCAAAGATGTCGGTTAAAGAGAGAAAAAGAGGAAGCGAAAGGGGCAACGAGTACACGGAGAGCGAAAAGAAGGGGCACGGGAGGGGAAGCGGTACAAGGGAATCCCTGGGGATTTTCGACGGGATGGGGTAAACTTCGGTCCCAGGACGAAGAACGAGGCCGAACGGTACCAAACACGAGGGGTTGGACATAGTAGCGGGTCGGGGTACACATTTGGGTTCCGACATACATAAGTGTGTAGGGTTTCAGTGGGCTTTCCCGCGCTAACGTTTGGGCAGAGCGACGCCGCCGGGTATCGTTGGACTATTCGAACGAGGGGTGATTTCCTTGCTCGGAGGGTAGCGGTTAGAGTGGCACTAAAATCACCACGGATAGTGTCGATGGTGGTGGGAGCGTCTTCGTCGGCCGTCCCGGGTCAATGCGGCAGCGGGCGGACGCCCGCCGGGTATATTTAGAGAGGTCTCGACGTGATAAACGCAATGAAGGTCGATTTGCCTACCTTCGAATTGGAAATAAAATTTCGGGTGTTTTGTACCCACCTTTAGTCGGTATTCCGAACTAGGGGCACTTTGGCGGGTTGTGACGGGTTAGCGAGAAGTCGGGCGTAGGCCCGCCGCATATTGTTGTACTCGCCTAAAGCAGGCGCGTAAAATGTCACATGTGCACGATTAAGGTCGGAGATCAAGCACGGGGTTGGTGCAAACCAGACGGGATTTTATGTCAAATTTTCGTAGTGAATTATGCACTGGTCACGAAACAGAAAGATAGCTCATATAACAGCGGGGTGACTTGTCAGTGGGGCGGGAAAGAGGAAGTGCCGGGCGCGAAAATGGGGTATCTAAACACACACATACATATATACATATATCTATGCTTATAGCTAAGTTATATCTATTCGGAACCATTGTCATCAGCCAAACATAGCGTAAGTAGCGGCTGTTGGTTTCCAGTTGGTGTGTTTGTCCCTGATTTAGAGTTAAGTCCTGGTGCGATTTGGGCCATTTTGGCCTCAACCGAAAACCCGTGAAATTCCCTATCGAAACGTACTCGGGTCGTTTTCCCGAAATTGAAACCGTTAGACGGCTACGGGCCGACAAACGAGCCCGGTGACCGTCATTTCCGCGTAATCGGACACTACCGTACCCTCGATTTAAGCTTTTAGCTTTTCGTCGTTTCCGTGACCATGGCGACGTATGTTACATGCGACCATGGTTATGTATGATATTTATCTTGCGTAAATTTGATATTTTGGTTTTGATCACTAGCGTGCCAATGGTCTAGCTCAATAAATCAGTGGCCTCCTATCCCCGGACAGACACAAATTTGAAGTTTCAATGGGGAAGTAGGGGCTAGTGGTCGAGTTCCGTTCGGGTCTCCTGTCTTGGCGCCAGTTAGAAGCTTTTTCTATTTTTCCTTTTTTAAATTTGAAACCTTGGCCAAAGTAGGCTTCTCATGGGCTCACGTGAGCCTGTCCAAACATACGATTATAAAATATACATGCAATGCAATATAAATGACAAAATAAGCGTATAAAATAACAATAAGCAACGCAATTATCAATGACCATGGCACCATGCAACCTACGAAAATTCTGTTCCCACAAGCCGTGTCTAGTTCGACTTGAGACGCATTTAAGTAATTTCAACACCGAAATCTTGCAAAAGGCACGTAACGTGCCGGAACGGTCCTGCTACATCTCTTATATTTTTAAATGGAAATTTTCGGACTTAATTATACGGGTCGGAAGCAATTTTCTCTATTTATTATCCCAATAATCAAAGTTAATACCTACAATGGGGTCTACGCCGACAAAGAACCTTTCAAAAAGAATCGTGGATGACAGGGAGGTAAGCTATGCGCTACGACCCAAGAATAAGTTAGACCATATGAACAGATTTAGTTTCTTTGTTTAATTTATGCTATTTTCGGAATATTTTATTGGTCAAGCCGCACATAGTGGTCCTGGCCTTCTAATTTTTTGAAAAATTAGTTAACTTTTGAAAATTGGTCAAAATACGTTGTCCGGCATGAGCGGGGCTCTTAAAATGATAAGTCCTAGGCCTTGGACAAACCAAAGCAAGTTCTAACGAGTCTTCTGTAGATCCTAACAAGTCCTCCTCTTATATTTTTAAGGGGCGAAAAAGACTTTTTACTACGTTTTGCAAGCACGTTCTGAATTGCCGAAACTAGTTTACATGGTAATTTCAGCCGTGGTGCCATGGTAATTAATAGTACATGATCAGACATTGTATAATTAAAATACACGTTATTATACATCAACAATATGTGAGCAGTTAAATACTACAATTAGATCAAACAAATATTCGTGCAGTCCCTATGGTGAGAAATGTTTTGTTGAATGACATTGATTATGAGGTTAGCGATCCCTAGGTTCGTATAATTAACCAACTTGTCCGAGTCCTCTTCAGTTGGCTAATCCTATATCGATTCTTACGAATTTTCCTGGGATATTGGGGCGACTAGGCTTTTCTCAGCCCATTTTCGGAAGAACCTCACATATGGCTCTGTTATCTGTGGTTCCGTGGGAGGGGCGTCATTGGGACTAGTTTTCCATGCGTCTGGCTCGCATATTTCAGCGGGGTACGCAGGCAACGACGATTTCTGCATCCTGTCGGGGAACTGTAGTTTAATGTCTTGGAATAGTTTGGTGAATTCGTCGTTCCATTCAACGGTATCGTCCTGCCCGAACTTCCAATGTGGCGGGGGTGGTGCGATAAGCCCTCGAGTCCCATCACTGAGTAGGTAATCGATCGAGCAAGTATATCGGCGCACACGGCGCATGAACTTGCTAGGCGTATCCAGGAAGCGGCCCTCATGCGGATTAGATCGCAAAGCGGCCTTATATCCATCAAGAATCATGATGGTTTTGGTTTCCGGCGTCGCAATACAGGTTGCCAGTCGGACCAAAAATTTCACGGTGGCTCCTGGCCAGGCCATGGCGAACCACCACTTCGAAGCGGCCATTTTGACCAAGGGCGCCGCTAACGAGTCGCGCAAAATAAGGATGGTTGGCCAGGCAGCGACATTGTGGCGAATAAGAGTTCTTATGTCCTCCAATAGACGACCCATGACATTGTGGCTCAGTCGTGGCCGTTTTCCATAGGTAATGTCCTCTGACCCTAGGTCGATTCCCCAAAACACATCCGAAAGATTCGCCTCGACTAGTTGGACATGCCCAGTGGCGAGTAGGGCGTTCCGGAAATGAGGAATTTCCAATTTTTTCTAGCAGCACCGTCCGCAGCACCTAATGCATCATTCACAGAGAAGTGCACAATATTTTAATTGCTTATATTATTGTAAACACAGTTCTGTCCATAACACAAACTAAAAACATTGCTGCTACAATAACATTGGCTTCAATTACACTCCCAATAGCACAAATCAAAATCATTGCTGCTGCAATAACATTGGTTTACATTGCAGTCTCAATAGAACAAGCTAAAATATTACTGTTGCAATGGCCAACGTTTAGTTATGAAAACTTGAACCATACAAGACTATACTGCAAAAAGATGAGTCAAAAATTTGACTGAATTATTTGGGTAACAATTTTGAGTTAAGATAAGAGAAAAAATTTTACTAAAAAAGATTTATCATAAAAGTTTATGAATGACAAGTAAACAAAACAACTATAATGCCAATATATCAGATGTTAATTTTGAGAATGCCTTAACATTATAAATGTTACGTATGACAAGCATTAACAACTAATACCACTATATCAGCCGATAATTAAAACCCGTTACAGTATTTGTAAGCTTTATAAATTTTCATAACCTTTAATGATGTAGTAGATAGAATTGAAACTGAAGGTCAGGATGCTGTTTCTTTTCAAGAATATAAGCGGAAATTTGACAGGAGCCACTCTAAACTCGTATATAATCGTTCGCATACGGCATCAATCGATAATCGATAATTATTTTCTTTAAGTCTAAATGTTTCCAAAGCTGAAATATTTCTGTTCTTGAATTCCATTTCGCTTCTAATCTGGTACAATGTATTGTACGTTTTGTATAAAAAATTAAAACAAATGCAAAGCAAAGCTTTTGGCGCCATATGACAAAAATTAATTTAGATTTAGAAAATGTTGAAACGTTTGCACAACGACAAGCTAAGGGCAAGTGTGATTTAAATTTTCAGCTCTGCGACAGGAAATTGTTGAATGTACTTCACCTTCACAAACAGTGAAGCCTAATTCATGATAGTATTTACAAGAATCTGGCTGGTCTGTAAAATATGCTTTTAATGTCTTGTGAAAAAAGCAGGGCGTCTAAAGGTGTAATGACAATTCTTAGCTATCCATAAGCGGCCTTTCGAAAAACTTTTATCACTCTGGATGTTCACCAATATATTGATATGTGCAGTATGCGTTCCATGTCCATGCTCGATATCAAAAATGCCAGAACTATCTAGATTGCACCGATATAATCGGTTTTTAGTCGCCTTTTCAATGAAATTATACACGATTCACAGAGTAATACGCGCAATCAGTGGCAAAATTTTTACGGACAACTTTGTGCAAGTGGTACTTAAGCACAACAGTATGCGATTAATATTTGTTCACTCGAGATGAAACGCCCATAAGAAATGTTACGCGCAAGGAACTGTGCGTAAAAGATCAACTACGCGTAAGGAAATGCGCGTAACTTTGGTGTTACGCGCACTACCTTGTTCATAACGATTTGTTTCGTGGTATTGTCATAAGGATAAATTATCTGAAAAAAAAACAGTTTTAATTATATTTTAACATAATTATTTAACAGAAAGGTGAAATATATTTATTGAAACGGAGTGATAGAAAACCCTGCTGAGTATCCTCAAGAACCTGTTAATGCGTAAATTTCTTTATTTTTTCGCTATGCATAACTCATCTCTGGTTTGATGGATATTCAAAATGTCTTACGAGACGTGTAATTATATAAAAAACTACTGATATTTAACACGAAAAAATCGAATCAATACAATAAAAGTATTTTTCAGTACGGAAATATTTTGCATGGACCCACCTAAGAAAGGAAAAGTGGTCGCCGTTACCGACACTGGGTATGTGAGAAGCAGTGAACCATTTTATATCTTGTGATTTTCTAAATACATGGTTGCTCAAACTAAAGTTTTTTTAGAATTAAGTAAAAATCAAACCGGTTCCAAGAGAATAAGGTGATCTCTCAATGTAAGATTGCAGTCACTACTCGTTATAAAATACAACTAATCAAGTTGTGGCGTTCCGTGCCCCTAATTCCTCGTGTCCCCGATCTAACAAATACTGGTTGTGTGTTTGTACGGCCGTTCCGGCTCGTTACGCGTTTTTGCAGGATTTTGGTGTTAAAACCACTTAAACACACCCCAAACTAAACCTGACCATGGGACATTGGTTTTCGAGTGGTAACTCGGCGTACCAATATAAGGTCTGCGGAAATTGAAATTTTATCGGGAAAGCTGGCATATTGTATGGTGCCTTGGTTCTATCAATAATTGGGCGTTGTTTATTAACCGTTCATTCACTAATGCTTATTGCTTATTAACTGCTGTTATTTATGTGTGCTTATTGTTATCATCATTGTCATTGCATTTGCATGATTACTTTGTAACCAGAGGACTGTCCTTGGGAGTTTAACTGGATAATTTTAGGCTAACACCTGCAAAATGAACTTGTCCTTAAGTAAACCAAACCACAGTTCGAAGTAAGGTTGTCGAATAGTTGGTGTGTCGAGGCCCTAACAAAAACTTGAGAGCACGATCGGGACTCGACCAGTCGCAGCATAGCAGTAATACTTTATCAATAGGACCGTCCGGGGATAGCAGGCCATAGATTACTCGAATTAAGCCATTGGCCCGCTAGTAATCACAACCAAAAGTATGAATTTTACTTAGGCTAAATAATATATGGGGCCATGGTCGCGAGTAATACATGTAGCATATATACTACATGTATGTAATATACGTTACGAAAACAACGAAAAGCTACAAGCTTAAACGAATGAAAATCAGGGGGTACGGTAGTTTCCGAACAATCGGGAACGATGAATGTCGGGCTCGTTGGTCGGCCCGTAACCATCTAACCTCCGCCATAAAGGATTTCGCGGGCTCTCTGATAAGGCCAAAATGTCTCCAATCGCACGAGAGTTTCGCTCGGAATTCAAAAAACAAACACCGTAAAGTCGAGCAGCATCCGCTACTTACGCTAAGTTTGGCTGCTGACCATAGTTGTAATCGGTATATTTGGATATGTATGTAGTGTATTTATATTTGGTTCTAACGACCACTCTGGTTCTTCTCTCAACTTCTTGATCGAATCCCTTATTCTCATATCTCCCGTGTCAACTCACTATGTACGGAGCCCCATGTTTGAAAAAATAGTTTAAGCCGATTTTGTGGGATCATCGCCTTTGAGGTGTCTTACTTCTGCGAACAAGGCCGCCCTCGATGGAACCGACAACATCGCCAAACAGCCTATGTCACCGGGCAGATAAACAACGCCCTCGTGTTTCATCGTGCCCTCTGACCCGCCAGAGGACGGCCGCTGAAACTTCCGTTCTCGCGTCATCACCATCTAAAATCAATTCATTAGCGCCAAGGTAACCGGTCTTTTTATCACAGGATCGCCGACCGGAGTCTTGCACATCATTACGTAGCCCACCCAGTACCATATCTAACGAGCCCAAGCGGGTCTCGATCATACAAGCCACCACGCTGTTATACGAGTTGCCCCTCTGTTTTGCGACCGTTTCATAATACATTACAAAAATTGACATAAATTCCTGTCGGTGTTGTACCATTTTTGTACCAGATCCCCGATTCTAAATGTACACATGCGATTCATTTCTCTCGCCTACTTTCGGAGAGTCCAACGATATACGGCGGGCCTCCGCCTGACTTCCTGCTAGCCCGCCATAACCTGCCAAAGTGCCCCTAGTCTGGAATGAAGACTGATGGTGAGTACAAAATGCCTGAAATTTTATTCCCAACTCGAAAGTGGGAAAATCGCCCTTCGTTATGTTCGCCTAGTCGAGATATCTCCAACTATCCAAGCTCGTTAGCACGGGATGGCCGCCTAAAGAGCACCCACCGTCGTTGACACTCTCTCTAATGCCGTTGTTTTAACGTTTTCCCAAATCTTGCCCGTCGGACTGGAGTATAGCCACTCATTCCAATCGTCTGGACGTGGCGGGTCCAATGATGCCGGGCGGGCGTTGTTCTGCCAAGCCGTGAGAGCGGGAGAGCCCGCCAAAGTCCCCTATACTAAAATGTGTAAATTGACCCTAGTGGGTCTACCCCCAATATTACGTGTAACCCTCTCGTGTTTGGTGTCATTCGGCCCCGTTTTTTGTCCTAGGAGCGAACCTGACACCGTCCCGCCGAAGTTCCCTCGAGAACCTACTGTCCCACTCCTTCCCGTGTTCCTCTCTTTTTCTCTTTTTCTCTCTTCATTTTTTATTTTGTTTTCTTTTTCCTTTCCTTTCTAGTCGACCCACCTCGTGCCAGTTGTACGCTTTTGTGCTGCCGCTGCGTTCTCACCGAACTGACGACCAACACCGGAAGCGGCGATGAGGACAACTACGGCGACGGAAAAAAAAGAAGACACGACATATAGGTATATAAGTACATATAAGTATATATAAATATCTAAATTTTAGAGTTTTACAAACTATAACCTATATATATCTATATATAGGTATATAGATGCGGTGAGATGGACAAGGGGGTAGGTTTGGGGACCGATAGTGGCCCCCGTCGACCCGGTCAAGGGTGTCCTCCCGGCGAGTGCTCTCCGGGTGGGTGTCCTGTCCCCGGTACTCATTTAGGGTCCACTTCAGCGGTCCGTGCCCCCTCCCTTGGAGCGTCCGAAAGACAGCTAAGGAGAATCGCAAATCACACTAAGCAAAATTGACATACCACAACAATAACGTGCAATATTTGCACGGGATTATGTGCCGAGTATGGGGACGTGCTGGGATTGATGATCCTCCTTAGCAGCACTGTCAATTGACTGAACACATTGACGGAAGTATTACGATCTCATTCATGCTTTTAATCTTCCGTAGGGTTACACAACAACGCATAGTGACCTCAAACTATCACGCGGCTTCTATGATATATTGCCCTACGAAGTGGGGTAAAGTCCCAAGATAAAGAAACAGATGCGACGGGATTTAAAGGAGATTGGCCAAGCGATGATCGATGTCTAAGAAGGTGGATAGCTCTAGTCTTTCATTAATCACCGTCCGAAAGTGTCGTAGTCAAGATAGTGTTTGGTTCGTTAGGCGCCAATCAACTGCTTAATGATATCCGCATATGGTAAATTATAACATAGGTTTCAAATATTATCGTAGAAATGGGGTCGAGACCTCAAATGTTTGCCTCCGACTACTCGGAGAGTTCAAATTTGATGTCGGGGATTTCGATTGAAGCCGACTCTCTTTAAGGACAAAGACGGCTTACGGTAGCTGTCATATCTAAGCTTGCGGGAGATTTTCCGATTGGATATCGTGGCCAAACCCATGAAAAAGTGGGCGTTCAGCAACCAACGGCGATTATATTGCGACAAGATCGCTATCCCAGAAACACGCCCGAAAATTTTTTGGTTGCGAGCGATATTCTGGATCGAAGTTTGACTTCGGCAGCGCGGACGTCGGTCGACTCTATTGACCGGTTCCGACGCTTATTACTTTGCCTGGTTGTTACGCGGTTGTCGCGTGAATTGCAACTCGATTGGGCTTTTAGTTTTGCTTTTTAAGTAATCATGGTTTGTGGGATGTGTTTGCTGGGACTTGGGTGGACTTAGTCCCCCAAAGCCGACGTCAGAGCAGATCGTGGTTCTTTGGTATATCGATATAGGCCCACTAAATTTCACAATCGATTGTAGCTTGTTGCCGGTGCCCCTAACGAGTCGATTTTCCGTCCGACTTTCGGCCATTTGATTTGCTACGCTTGGTGTGACCTGGAATTTATAGTCAAGGTCGAGTTCCAGTTCAGGCGATTAGAAACCTCTCTAGCCGAAGTCTTTCTGGTTCCCCGTGGTCTTAGGTAGATTACAAAATAACCATGTTCGGCTATCACATATCCTCAGTTTACATGACGTTCTGACCTGAGTTAGGCATGGGGAAAATTTTCCTGAAAAGACCACGGTTAATTGTTTCTATAATAATTAGATGATTGGTGGCATTTCTTTTGGACTCTTGGTTGTTGGCTTGTTTTCAATGTTTGCAGCTTAAGGGAAAGTTCGGCGTCCATGCTGCGTTTGGGGTCGAGTGAACGAATAGTTAGGAAACAAGGACCTGGGCCACGTCCTCTGGGTAAGTGGTCAAATTTACCTGCGTAGGGCATTTATCTAGAGCTAAGTAAATTTGGGAACCAGGCCCGGCGCATTAGCCGAAGGTCAACCACCGGCCAGGGTTGCTAATGGAAGCAAAATTCTAGGACAGGAACAGCCTTAGCTTCAGTGATCTTGCATCGATTCGACTCATTTGTTTGTGTTTTGATAGCTTTTTTGTGTTCTAACATTTCTTCATTTCATATCATCTGGTATATATAAAGCATTTTATACACAGCATAAGCACGGCTTACCTTGATGAACCAGACTGGCTTGTTTCGGTGCGATCGCGGACCAGTTCAAAAGCTTGTCTCGGAACTTACGCTTTAGTAGGAGATTTTAACGGAGGAAAGCGCTGGTCGATCGATAAACCGTTAACACCCCCTGTCCCAGAGCGAAACCCGTGGGTTCATGCAGTATTTTTAGAGCTTTGATGTCATGCAGTGATCTGCAAAATGTTAGGGAACGCGCCACTAAAGGAACGCAGCGCACGTGATGCAACCGGAAGGTTCGTGTTCCAGGTCTTCCCGTGGTCGCTTGCAATATCAGCTAACTTTTAGCTCCTCCGCTAGAACAATCAATGGTAATGACCGCTTCTTAGTGGTCCCGATTTTTAGTGCATTTTAACTAGGCCCTGAGCCACTCCTTGGAATTTAGACCAAAAGAACATTTGGTGCGCGACTTTAGATGAATTGAGGATAATAGCCGGATGGAATCGTATACTGTCTTGAATGAGCAAATTTGGAGTGTGATGCTATCGGATTGAGAGATCCTGCGTTTGTTCTAGTTTCTGTCGACTGTATATTTAACACTGTGGGACTAGCAAGTGGTTAACATTAAGATGTTTAGGCAAGCTCATGTTAGGTTTCGTGGCATGAACAAGGTCGAACGACGAATGCAATAGGTGCGAATCCGTTTTAGGTTGGGGCACCCCTGGTAGGTCATTATAAGTTAGAGCCGTGCTCTGGCGCCCAGAAAATTCAGCCATATGCTCGCCACATCGCCTACCAGCAATAGTATTAGCTTGTCGCCAGTCAGTGTTTTTTGTTCAGATACAGCAGTATTAAGTCTACTCCAGCTCTCACCAACATTAACTCATGGACAGAAAGTTATCAACCAAATTGTCGGTGTTTTCTAAAAGAAATACGAGAATGTAAGACGATTTTGGGCGCATCCCGTGTACCGTACATGAACACTAAACGCGCTCCCAGAGCATAAGATAAGGTCCAACTGTATGACCTCCGCGATAACCCGTCAAGATCGTAGGATGATAAAATTCGTCAGGACTCGTAGGCTAGGAGATCGCTGAAAACGGCATGAGCTCGCTCCCGCTAAAATTGGCCGTCGGAACTCTAAGTAGGGGCGACTCCCCAAAGTGTCCGAAATCGCGCCCTCCCGGCTAGCCTCTAGCTCAGGGTGTAGTCTACCATCTAAGTAAACTTTATCGCCGCACGTCAGTTATTCGCGAATTTACGAGTGGAGAGGAGCAGTCCAACTTTTATTTAGGATAGAACCTGTTCATTGTGCGTACGTTGTCATGTCTCAATAAAGCCAATTGTAAGGACACCCGAAGATAGATAGATAGATATACTCGAGGATAGGGTTACGATTTTCTAGGTAGGTTTAATGCGAAAGACCCTTTCTAGCACCCTAATAATTGTGATTACGCACTTTTATTATTGCACTAAAATTTCCAAAAACTACGAAAAAATGCTAGCAGTTTCTCTATGGGACATGCTATCAGATCTTCGGTAATAAGTTCTTCTTTTCCTGTAAAGGATTTCCTCAAAGCCTTGAGTCTTTCACAGTTCATCATTAGGTGTCCAGCTGTTTCTTCGCTAGATTTGCAGTATCTGCACATGCTATCTGTGGTCACCCTTAAAGTCCTCATATGTTTTCCAAAGGGTCCATGTCCTGTTAGAAAGTGCATCGCTACTTTCATTCGGTCCTTGCTCACCCTCCACAGATACTTTTCTCTTTTGGGCTCAATGTTGGGTGTACACATCTTCGACTGCCTGTACTTGCGGCGGTTATGTCATATGGCGGAGTGGATCATAGTGGTTCTATCCTTAATCGCATTTTTCAGATGACTGCAGCTTACAGGCAAGCACGGTTCAGGTCCAATAAGGCATGCGTTTGAGCCTTGGCTTGCTAGTTCATCGGCTATTTCTTTGCCGCCATGACCAGCGTGGCCTCTAATGCAGCCGATGCTAAGATGATTTCGATGACCTAATCTATTGAGACTTTGTACGCAGTCCATGACTATAGAAGATTTAATCTTTAGATTCTCAACTGATCCAATTGCCGACATACTATCCGTGAAAATTCCTATGTGCTTGTTCCTCATGTTTTTTCCTAGGAGTTCTTTTGCACATCCAGAAAGTGCTGTTAATTCTGCCTGAAAGACTGTTGCGTACTGACCCAACAGGACAGAGATTTGAGTTCCTCCTACTATATTAATTCTTGCACCACATTTCACAGAGTTGTGCTGTATAATCCTTGAACCGTCTGTAAAACAAACAATATCTAGATCTCTCGTTGCTTCGGCAGAGTAGTGTTTTACATTCCATTTTTAGAATGTCTTACACTGCAGACTCTGTCTCTAGGCATAGATGCTTGTTTTTAAATCCATTCAATGATTCCTGTAGAAGATTTTGGATCCATCATGCTTGATGGTTTCCAAAGACATAAATCTTTAAGGCTATAGAAATCACTCAGTGCTATTTCTTCCACTACCAGCTCTATTGGCGTGATATTTAGAATAGCCTGAATCCCATCTAGTGGTGTGGAGCGAAAGGCTCCACTAATCATTAGACATGCTAAGCGATGAACGTTCTTCAGTTTCTCCCTATATGTTGACAGTTTAAGTCGGTGCCACCAACAAACTGCTGCATACAACATAGAAGGTAGGACAACTATTCTATACAACTTATAGGTGTAGCTGGGTTTCATTCCCAATTACACCCTAGAAATCTTTTAATTGCAAAAAGCATACGATGGAGCTTTTGTGCATGCGTTCTCTATATGGTTTTTCCAACTGAGCTTGCTATCCAGAGTTACGTTCAAGTATTTAACAATTGTAGACCTCGGGATATCCGTTCCATCTATGTTTAGAACAATTTGATCAATGCATTGGCGTTTTGTTGTAAATACAATATTTTGACTCTTTTGTGGGTTAATCGACAACCCTCTGTCTTTTCACCATTTGTTCAAACAGTCTATCGATTTTTGAATCCTTCTCATAGACGTTTTCAGTTCTCTCGAGTGACATATTAATGCCAAATCGTCGGAGTAGGCTATGAACGTCACTCTCGATCTATTCGGGGTCCACAATACCTCGTCCACTACAAACAGCCAAAAGAGTGGTGACAACACTCCCCCTTGTGGGCAGCCACGACTGGCACTGACTGTCTGCCTTGAATTTCCAAATTCTGCAGTAACAAGTCTACTGACAAGCAGGTTGTCTATTCATCTGCAGATTACATCAGGGATACTACGTTTCCTGATGCTGCTGCATATTGCACTAAATTTTGTGCTGTCAAAAGCACCCGATATGTCAAAAAAGGCTGCAAGAACATAGAGACCATTAGCTATCCCGTCATCCACGATAGATGTAACAGACCGGATAGCCGTGGTTGTACTTTTCCCAAACATATATGCGTGCTGAGTTGGGTGGATATCCAAAATGAGGAACTAGGCACGGAGACAGGATTAAAGTTCCCGGCCGCTGTGATATTAGGCACTCACTGGTATCACCCGTGCGATAGGAGAGTGCGAGCGAAAGTCTGACGTTTACTAGATAGTCCTATGGAATTAGAGAACTAATAGCGTGTGAGAAAACCTAGGTTGAATTTGAAGAGCGGTAAAATCTATGGAGGAAAATTACACCGGAGGCAGAGACAGGGTCCATGCGATGCTCTTGGTCAAGCACGTTCGTGCCACTGCTAAAATATACCCTGTTCTTGGGGTTGCCACGACCGCTGCTGGCCTAACATAGTTCCTGTCTCTGTACGACTCAACATACGGATGAACACGGTCCTTGGAGGAGACCCCTAGCCTGCCGGCCATACGAAATGGTCGCCCTTTACAGAAAGAGTACGTTAATATGGGAGCATCCTATTCTGACCGACGTATTATTTCACACCAAACACGTGATAAGGTTGGGTTAGGGACTGTATGTCATGCCTGATCGGTCGGTCGCTTGTACATTAGTCAGTAGGATTCTATCTAGACCTCGCCTCTACGGCGGAATGGTATAAGAACCGCACTGGGAATGCCATACAAAATTCGTAGGATCAGGAATGTACACTTGGTTTATTTACCGTACATAGGTATGTTCAGTGTAGTGCAGAGTTTTATCCGATATTCATGTCTATGCCTTGTGTTGTACCATATCTGAATCAATACTTGTAAACATGCATTGGCCTATCGCGCAGTATCAGTGTTAATGTAACATGTTCATATCGTTTTAACCATTGACGTCCTCACTAATTCGCGTGTTATGAATGTTTTAAGCTCCACCCTGGGCATCTGCTCCTTCGCCTTCACGTGACCGACGCCCCGAACACCTCATATGACCGGGCGTTTCCCGGCAAGTTCCTTGAAAATGGTGCTACAGGGAGCGCACTTCGAAGCCCACCAAGCCTAGCCCCCCGACCCATAGCCGAGGAAACAATCGCTAACATTGGGTGTCGTGGGGACGGTGGTCTCTTGGTCCGATTTTTGACGGGATCATACTCGCTCAGGCCAATCTCCCCTCTGTAGTATCCACGCGAACACGTCATTGGAATGATCTTCGGTTTTCCCTCGATGTTGGTCAATTTTCCTTGCTTGAAGTCTCATTTAACCTGTATTATGTCGATACTTAAATAAAATCAAGAAAATTAATCAAGGTGTTCCGTGTTACCTGACTGACGCGCAATATGTTCGTCCATCTGGACGGGTCGGCTCTGCGCGCCCTGGCTTGTGGGTGAGAATATCCCAAGCCTGGACGCGTTGGATTCACCATTAACATTGATGTAATGATCGAGACAGTACGAGAGGATGCCATGAAGTTGTCTACAAGAAACTCCCGCGGCAACCACACTGAAACCACCGTTAAAATTTACTAGGAAAATTTCATTGTTATAAACGAACATTAGTAGTTATCAAATCATCGACCAAAGCAGCCGACGTTAGACTTCCAGGGACTGTCGGAACCATGCGAGGGCCACATGGCCACAACTAGCGGAAGTCTTGGACGAGTAATTAGTCGAGCCGAACCTAAAATTTACCTAGCAATTTTAAACGATCACGCAATTTTACTTTAACCTATGGTAGACTAAACAACTTCCGTTTAAGACTAGGATAGGGAACATCGGTCTGGCATTATGACCTGAAAGCAGGCTTCGGTGCCAACCTCCCTGGGTGACCTCAGAAATCATACCATTCCCTAGACACGTGCGCAACCAATCGGCCGAGGTCCGAACACACCTCGTGAAACGAGCCTGGGGCCTGCTAAGCTCCATAGCTTCTTGGATCTGATCAAGAAAAGCGTCGAAATTACAAAATTAA
Organism: Trileptium ribeirensis; assembly: GCA_030248225.1. NCBI lineage: Eukaryota > Metazoa > Nematoda > Enoplea > Enoplida > Thoracostomopsidae > Trileptium > Trileptium ribeirensis. The sequence continues at coordinate 17,426 of JASANE010023933.1, read as the reverse complement.
CGGCCCACCCTTGAAGTTATGATAGCCGGGGTCGTATGGGCATGGTATTAGGCAGTTGCACCATGCAGCTGCGTACCGTTATTATATATAAGCGTTAATCTGGTCACTACGATTTATGTGTGCAGTTGTAGCTGTCAGATGTGTTACGGGCTTTGAATGTTGATGATGGAGCATTTTGTTTACTATAAATATTGTGCGCTGGTTGACCGACTCGAATGCTCAGACAAGTTGTTGTAGCTGTTGCCAATTGTTAATGCAAGTTACATGACCAGCTGCGCTTTTTGGAATACACGTTGTCTCCGAAAGTAAGGTCAGTTTGACATATTTGTTCGTTTACCAGGGCTGACCTTCAACAAGGCTGAAAACTGTGTCTGCTATGTTACTGATATATATAAAGATAACTGTTGACACGATGCTGGATTGTTACTGTGGGTCTCACTTTTCTTGTTAGATGCAATCGTGTCGTAGAAAGTAAATTACAAAGGGAATAAAATGAGTGCCAAAATAAAATATTTAAAAGAAATTCAAATCAAAATTCAAATTGATTTGGAAAAAACATCACTACATAGCGTCAAAAAACATATATAAGGGTATCCAAACTGCTGCTGTACTAGTATGCTATTTTAGCCTGCGCTGCGACATGTCACAAAGCAAAGTGTTACGTAGGACAAGGGACATCGTTGACTAGAAGAAAAAATTTTCGTTAATGTTTTAGTCAATTGTTAGCGCTTCAAATTTAACATCACCGTGAAATAAGGATTTGTTAATTGAAAGTTACTGAGCAAAAGTTCCATTGATGGCGCTAGGAGTATAGAATCTTGGGAATTTCTTTTAGTCATCTGTTTAATTTATATATCATCTTCGTGTAAACAGATTTCGATAATTATTTTCATTGGATAGCAAAACCGACAACACTGCGCGGACAAGGCGGGCTAGAGGAGATCCGATTACAAACGGGCACCCACAAACGATTCATCGACATTATTTATGTGCAAATCCCTCCGCGTAACTAATACATTACTGGGACAGAAATACGCGTAACATTTTGCCACGCGCTTGCAACCGCTCATAACTATAAATGTTACGGACACATTGCTGTGCGTAACGTTTTGTTTATGGACATTTTGATGCGCGTATCTTCAAAGCTACGCACTGTTAACCGCGCATAACACGTATATTATGAGCAAAACACTGTGAGTAACTCAAAACTTACGGGCCGATTAATGCGAGTAAATTCTACTCGCAGTTAGTTACGCGAGATCTATTAATTACGCGCAACTAAGTGCGCGTGATAGTTAGGCACACTTTAGTACGCAGAACCAAATTTTGACCCATTTTGTGGGCATTATTCTGTGAACCGCGCATTATTTGCATCCTATCGCCCAAATATGGGCGATGACGATTTGGGAATGTCACTTTTCTGATATATGCATCGCCCATATGCGGGCGATAATAAATATTTTCTAATAAATGTCATCGCCCACATATGGGCCACGGAAATTTGACGGAAAATGTAATCACTCTTATATGGGCGACGAAAATTTTACGCAAGCAGTAATCGCCCACATATGTTGCATTTGATTTCACAGTTCAGTAGCCATATAAAGGAAATCTGCAATAAATATAAGCTCTGTTGGTGGCCCAAGGTATTGACAGTGCATCAGTTAGCATTTAGTTGAATAATACAAGTGTATTTACCTATCTTTTCAGACATACATACAATATTATGATACTATGGATGTTAATCTTGAAGATTCTGACATAAGTGAATCCGAGCATGACAGCGAGTCGATTGATAATACTGATTCTGATCCCGATTACTATCCTTCTGAATGTGATCAAGGGCAACTGCATGACATCCAAGCGGAGTCCGATGACACTGCAGACATCGAAGTCAATACTGATGCAGGAGAAGCTACGTAACAGTGAACACTTGGAATGAATATGTTGGCGGTGGTTTCAACTTCAATTGCAAAAGCAATTTTCACCACCTACAAGAAATTCCTGTGTCCGATAGCCAAAACATTCGACCTATTCACGTATTTAGATACCTTATTACCGATGATTTGATTGAATGAATGGTAAATGCGACTAAAATAATTAAGCAGAATAATTCCTACGAAACAAGCAGCTTCGCCGCTCGTCTCGCTTCGAAAAGTGGAAACCCACCACCACAAGCGAAATATGGGAGACTTTATCACTTTTCAGTATTTCGGAGTTTTCACTTACCTGAGTCTGCAACGATATCGCTCAAAAAATATTCAACGAAGGTATTCGCGGAATATCGTATGTCTTTCAACAGGTTCAGTCTCGTTTGGCGATTTTTGTACTTTCCAAATGGAGATGAAAATGATGGATTATCGAAGATAAAGCCGTTGCTAGATGATGTTTATTACGAAATCGCAAGAGTTTTTAGAAATGGGTCCAAACGTTACGGTTGATGAAACAATGGTTCCTTGGAGGGGCCGGTTATTGTTTCGCCAGTATATGCCAGGGAAAACTCATAAATACGGCTTAAAACTGCTTAAATTATGCGACCCAAGCGGATATACAAACAGTGCCCATTTTACACAGGCCGTGAGCAAACAGTAGGAAATTTTGGGCACGGTGAAACAGTTGTGCTCAAATGGGTGAAAATATCCGTTTACGCGGATAGCTACTTCAAAAGCATACCACTGGCTAGTGAACTCATCAAGCGTCAAATGCACCTCACTGGTACTATTCGAGCAAGTCGTCGCGGATTACCAGACGAGGTCAAGGATACTCGGCTTGCACGGGCCGAAGTTATGGCCACGGAGAATAATGACGGCAACACAGTCTTGAAATGGCACGATCGTCGTGACGTTTTGATGATTATCACCCAACATTCTCCAAACGTTGTCGATACTGGCTGGCGTAATCCTCGCAGGGAAGTGGTACGAAAAACAAAAGCGGTTATTCAGTATAATCGTTGTAAAATGGGGTTTGAAATTTCAGACCAGCTATTTAGTCACACACTACTCTGCGAAATATTCTATTTTGGTATAAAAAGATGGCATTGGAGGTGTTCGGAATTGGAATGGTCAAATCTTACATTATTTTCCGGGATTTCACGGCAAATCTGTGGCTGAGAAGAAACGTTTGTCAATTACCAAATTTATGGACCATCTCACGTTTGAGTGCCTTGAAGTGACAAAATAAGTTTCCGAATACTAGTTGCAGTTTTACTTGAAAACTATTTATATACTGCCTCTAGATGTACATGCATAAAATACCGGTCTACTGAATAAATTCCGGTCCAACATATTGTTTCATGCGAAATTTATTGCCAGTGTAGCTAGGTAGTATATATTTACACAGTAAAGCTAAATATAAAGAAACAACGCATTTTTTAAATCTGTATATACAGAGACAGTACAGAAGGTTAGTGATGGTGGCGTTGTACGCGAACCGGTAGGTTACACAAAACTGCCCCACACTATTACCTGGGTAGGGACCCAACCGTTGTAAATCTTATATAGAAATCTGTTAAATTGATATAACTAAGATATCACTAAGCGTGTCTTATAGACATGTACGGAGTTTCGCTCCGTCGAGCGTGTCTTATAGACATGCTAGAAAAAAGGCAGTTATTTTTTGTATTTGTTTTGTTTTGTACACATATTTTGTAATTTGACAAAGTATTCTCCAAATTTTCATACAATACTTTTCAAGGAAATATTTGCGGTACTTGGAATGACATAGAATTATATGATTAAATTTATACAAGTCCCTAAGGTCTAGGTCGATATTATAATATTATATCATGCGTGTCCACGAAACACAGTTGTTCGATATTTTCATACTGATATCGCCCATATATGGGCGATGCACATCCAGAGCGCTAAGATCTAATCACGTACTCATCTTTCACTTGTAATAAATCAGATCGTTTTGCGTTCCTGGCTAGCGTCTCATTAACAAACTTGTTGTATCCACTTTTTATACTGTAATGACTGTGATTGAAGAAATTATTGTTTATGAAAATTATTTGCACAATGTATGTACATGCTGTAAAAATCTTGATTACCATACTATTCGTTCAGCCATTATTTCTCGTTTGCCGAACAAATGTTTGTACATTACTGCTCCGGCCTGAGTTTGGCTTGGCTTTTCCAATGAAGTTTTACAAAAAAGTTTTGTTTCTCTGTTAGTTCAACACTTAGGTTTGTATAATGCAAACCAACTAGTGGTGCACCAACAAGGGCGTGCTCAGCAACAAGGATACAACAATGGTGCGATCAGCGAACATATTCAGGCATCAATAAACGACAGTTCAACGTCAATTAACCACCAGAAAGAAAACCGTGGATGAACACCAACTAGAGACGTTAACATCACATTGATTATTTGATAGTATAAAATCAACAAACTATAACATCAGCAACTGCGTCGTTGAATAACTGATTTGCTGATTTGAAAAAGTGAACTAAAAAACTTTGATAAGTATTATAAAAAATGATGATGACCGCCCTGCAGTAAATTTATGGCGTTTCGTTATCATGGACGCATCAAAATACTGATTTGAACCACATCAGCTAACGTTTGGTATGGACCGCCACGACGGGTAGATAGCAACCGGGTGCTCAAATTCAAACGCAACGATTATGCAGCTGGGCCAAATTCACAACAGGCTCCATATCGTGTCGGAGCCTATTCTCTGTTTAAGGATTGTCGTTTCGGTCATCTGGGAATACTTGCAGTAGCCGTACAACTATTAATACTCGCGGGTGATGGTTAACTCAATCCCAGGCGAATCAATTTCAAAACTTTAACAAATCCAAAGTTAGAACAAGTACTGATGTTATTGCAACAACGGTTTTGCGACGCGGAATACCAAGCATCATATGACGGTGGGCTTCGAACGGGAAAACAATAAGGCCACCCAGCTCGCGTACGAACAAATGCAACAATCTATTTAATGCACGACCGCGCTCTAATCGGCATACAAGTCGGTGAAACATTCCCGAATTTTCCGAATATGATTGACGTGGTTGGTTTGGATTAATTGAACAGTCACTGGATCAAGCTCAACCGGACCTCAAAAACCGAAGTTTTCTATCAGCTCTGCCAGTGCTAATTCTTCGAGGGAGCGGTGCAAAGGCAACCGACGATTATGAGATTATTAAGTGAATGGTCCTGGGTTATCTTGGCTCTTGATGACAGATTGGACTGGAACTTACGTAAACATCTTGAAATTCATGAAATATGAAATCGCAATCCCTCAATAGCTATGATTCATCTAAATCGTTAGGCTCCTGATAGCCCAGATGTCGCTCAGGTACGATTTATGAAAATCCATCGACCGAGTCGGTATGATTGGTTCTATTTTCTCCAGGTAAATATTCAATCGAGAAACGAGCATAGATCGGTGACAATATATATTCTATATAGACAATTCTAGACGACCTGTACGCAATGCGTAACGAAACCACTGACGCAGACTATATTCGGGAAGTAGGGTTCGGTGACCCTAAACCCAATGAAAACGTATGAAAAGGCATGATACTCGTGGTGGACTCTATATAACCAAACCATCGTTTTCAGCATAGGGAAAACCTATATAGAAAAATCTTGACACCCTGTAAGCAATATGAAACCAAGAAGACAGATCGACATTATATACTGGAAATCGTGTTAATTGATGCTAATCCCATTGAAAACATATGAAATATGCACGTTGGATTCTACATAACCAAATCATTGTATTCAACCTACACAAAATCCTATATACAGACCACAGATGATGTCCTGCAGGCTATACATAATCATACAAGTGGAAAGACACGACATTTTGGAAATCAGGTTTGTCGTCCGTAAAACCCTTAAACCCCATGACAACGTATAACAAAGGCAAGTTGGACTCCAGATAACACAGTTTGATAACCTAATAGCACTCATTGTAAGGTAAAAACAGCAATAACATGCCAAATTTGAAAAAAATAGCTATTACTAGCAAAAGGTCAATGAATACTATTCGAACCCACATGGCCCAATTGAGTGGTCCCACTAAAAAGTCATACAGAAAAGTTATAATTGTAGATTACTTGATGCTACAAGTAGTAGGAAAAATAGCGGTTCTGGGCCACTTGATTAATGACCTGTCAAATTTTTAGGAGAAATATTGACCCTGGGTCACGTGACCTGTCAAAAATGATTAATTACCTGTAAAAAATGATTAATTACCCTAAATACATATATACATACATATAATGGTGCCCCCCTCCGCCCACGTATAATAATAAATACATACATATATATACGTAATATATGCTCCCACTCCATTCATTTATTATATATTATATACATATATACGTAATACATATAATGATCCCCATACGCCCACGCATTCATTAAATTAATGACTCGTCACTTTGGAATGTTCTAGAAGCTTCCATTGGCACAATTCCAAAAATTCAACCAATCAGCCTCAGCAGAGAATACATGAAAAGGGTATAAAAGGCTGTGTAATTTCAAAAATTTCAATCAGTTTGATATGGCGCTCATTTCTGAACTGCTTGGTTTTATGCTCTCGTTGCTTTCAAGACCACTTCGTGGTTTTTTGGAAAGTTATCAAATTACATCACGTCGTCCTGTAGTGGGCCCTGCTGTTTTCCTTAATCATAGCAGACGACAGCTGGAGGATGCAATCAAAGAACGGTTGTCGACATGGAATGGACTCAAGGCGTATGTAGGAATGAAGGTTACGTTCGAGAAGGATATGGATCCTGATACGACAATCAGCGCCACCTTCTCAGGCAAACTACAGCGGATTCTCAATTTTTCCACCGTCAATCAACATACATCAATGATTTTTGACGACATTTTAAAGAACATTGATACTTTTGTTCAACGTGGATCTGGCTGGATAGTCAAACATGTGGAACATTTGGATTTACATCTGGCTCGATACGTTGGACTAAGAGGGGCTACTTATAAGCCTCTCCCAAAAACAATTCAAGCTAAAAAGGCGATAATCAATGTTCAAAACACCGACAACAAATGTTTTCAATGGGCAATATTGTCAGCTCTGTACCCGGTTCCAATCAATGAACACCCTACTCGTCAATCTAAATATGAACAATATGTTGATAATCTTAAGTTTGGCGACATCAACTTCCCAGTACAAGTCAGCGACATCAACAAATTTGAAAAGCTCAACAATATTGGTGTCAGCGTGATATCATACGATGACGGCAAACTCGTACCTCTTCGTATATATGAGGGACCCTATGAACGAGTGGTTAATTTGCTGTTATACAAAGGACATTATTGCTGGATTAAAGATTTGGATCGTTTACTACATACCCAACGAGGATATCAACACAAAAAGTATTTTTGTCAACGATGTCTACTCCCTCAATATTCGCAAGCAAAGCTGGATCTCCATACAGAAATGTGTAAAAATAACGAATATACTCGAATAACATTTCCCAAAGACGACATTCTTCAATTCCGAAACACCCATAAAATGCTTCGAGCTCCGTACACCGTCTATGCTGATTTTGAAACGCTTCTTCTCCCAATCGATTCTTGTCAACCCAACCCCTCAACTTCATACACCGAAGCTCATCAAAAACATCAAGTATGTGGATATGGGATGATTGACATTTTTCAATGCTGTGGAGATGATACAAAGGAAATGGGGAAACCTGTGGTATATCGCGGTAAAGTCTGTGTCAAAAACTTTTTACTCAATGTAATTGAATTGGGTAACAAGTACCAAGAGCGTGTCAATAATCAAATACCACTGCAGATGACTAAAGACGATTGGTATCAATACCATTACACTAAAGACTGCTTCATTTGTGGCAAACAACTGTTGTACGATCGTGTCAGAGACCACTGTCATCTTTGTGGTCGATTTCGCGGTGCAGCCCATAATGAATGCAACATCAGCTACAAGATAAACCGGGATGTCAATATATTTTCCACAACTTACGAAAGTATGATGGTCACCTCATCATGCAGGAGATTGGTAAATTAACCAATCAACTCAAAATGGAGCTCGATTGTATACCCAAAGGTGCTGAGGATTATTTGTCCTTTAGCATCAAACTTCAACATCAAATTGTTGAACATCAACAAAGAACCACAACATATGACCCCAATGGATACCTCGCTCATCTCTTTGCTATACACGACTCAATGCAACCAAATATTCAACCTCATCTAGAAATTGACGAAGACGAACTGTCTGATGTGATTTCTCTTGATCAACTAGGTGAGGGCGAAGATAGCGATATGGAGGATAACGAACTTTTGGATAATATTGTGGCTGAAGATACTACAACAGCGGAAGAGAGTCCAAAGCCTAAAAAATATACTTGGTCTCTCAAATTTAAAGACAGTTTTCAATTTCTATCATCTTCCCTTCAAGCGTTGGTGGACAATTTAAAGAAGGATGGTAAATTTCCGGCAATGACGGAGGAGTTTGGTGACAATACAGAACTATTATTACGAAAGGGGCTGTACCCCTATGATTATATGGACTCTTGGGAACGCTTTGATGATATGCAGCTACCTTCTATGGATGTGTTCTACAATAAACTAAATGATCAAAATATAACTGAAGATGATTATAAACATGCTAAAAAAGTATGGAATGAACTAAATTTAGAGAACATGGGACAATACCATGATCTCTATGTAAAAACTGATGTTATATTACTATGTGATGTATTTGAAAGTTTTAGAAATTTTGCTATTGATAATTATAAGTTGGACCCGGTACATTATATAACACTCCCAAGTTTTGGATGGGATGCTTGTTTAAAGTTGACAGGCGTGCGGTTACAATTGTTGAAAGACTCTAATATGTACATGTTTTTTGAACATGGCATACGAGGAGGCATTTCAATGATTTCACACCGATATGCCAAAGCCAACAACAAGTATCTTGAAAATTATGACCCAACTAAGGAGTCAAACTATATAATGTACTTGGATGCGAATAATTTATATGGATGGACTATGGTTCAGAAGTTACCCGTAGATGGATTCAAGTGGGTAGAAGAGAGTCATCTGTCAAAGGTAAATTGGGAAAACGATGAGGATATTGGTTATGTGCTTGAAGTTGATCTGGAATACCCAGATTATTTACACACCTTACACAGTGATTACCCTCTTGCTCCGGAATCTATGAAAATTGAAGACTCAATGTTGTCCCCGTATTGCCTCCAAGTAAAGGAGGATTTCCGAATGAAATATACCCCAATTAGAAAACTTGTCCCTAATTTGAACAACAAGGCTAAATATATCGTACATGCTAGGAATCTGAAACTGTATACCGAATTGGGTCTCAAGGTAACTAAAATTCATAGAGCAATTCAGTTTAACCAGCGAGATTGGATGAAACCCTATATTTTGTTTAATACAGAAAAACACAAACAGGAAAAGAGTGATTTTGAAAAGGATTTATTTAAACTGCTAAATAACGCAGTCTTTGGAAAAACTATGGAAAATGTACGGGCCTATAAGGACATTAAACTTATAAATTGTCCGAAAAAGTTTCAAAAGTTGGTATCGAACCCTCGTTACAGTGGCAGTACAATCTTTGATGAAAATTTAGTGGCGGTTTCAATGAAGAAACCTAGTGTTTGTTTATGCAAACCAATTTACGTGGGTTTTACTGTTCTTGAGCTTTCCAAAATGTTAATGTACGATTTCCACTACAAATATATCAAGAGCAGATATGATTGTCATCTGCTATTTACCGATACCGACAGTCTCTGCTATGATATATACACAGAGGATATCTACGGTGACATGAAGGAGGACATAGAATATTTTGACACCAGTGACTATTCACCCGACCACTTCCTATACTCTACCACAAACAAAAAGGTTTTGGGTAAAATGAAAGATGAAACTGCTGGGATTCCTATTGAAGAGTTTTGCGGATTGAAACCAAAAATGTACTCGTTAAAATGTGGAGGTGTTGAGAAAAAGAGAGCAAAGGGCGTCAAAAAACAAACACTCAAAAAAGCTATACATATGGATGATTACATCCAGACTCTCAGGAATACCACTAGACTAAGACATTTAATGAAAAAGATTTCAAACAATAAACATCAACTGTATACGGTTGAGCAGAATAAGATTAGTTTGAGTGCTTATGACGATAAGCGGTATATTTTACTAGATGGGGTAACTTCTATTCCATACGGACATTGTGATATTATGGATTGTTCTGATTGATATTTATACTTTGTATGTTTTGATATATGTATTTTATTGTATTTATAATAAAATTTAAAAAATTAGCATGAAATACATGAAAAGGATGCACATACCATATTTTACAAGTTAATATGGCTAAGAAATCTGTTTCGTTTTCTGAATTTGTGGAACAAGAACCCGAAATATATCAGAAGAAGCAAAATTTCTGTGGTAAAAGAATTGATTTGAAAAAAGTGATTGCAATAGTCGTTACCCTGCTTACAACAATCGCAATAGAGACTGGTTTTCTGGTTAACAAGCATGAAAAGAAATCCTGTGTTGAAGGAATATCACTCAATGGACCGTTATGTTTCGAAGATTGGACAAAGCCTCGAATTGAATCTTGGTTTCCAGCTCGTGGTTACAACATTCATTGGGTCAATCGAGCAAGTGATAATCTACAATTTGAGATAATACTTCACCCTCCTCGTTCCATCAAACTGTGGAGTGAAAAAGTCGTCTATCTATTTGATGTATCTGAACATCTATTTCGAAGGTTTGTGGTACCGTATAAGAATCTCCTCGTGCTGATTCAAACAGACGATACATACAAGGGATTTTATTTAACAAATTGCAATCTGGAATACTCCTTCATCGCGAAATTGTCAACCTTCAATCTGCAACGGGTCTTTGAAAAACGACTGTTTAGAGTAAACATTAGAAATGCTGACCTATTCCTATCACGCGCAAACGAAACATTTGGAGTATGAAAACAGCAGTACGTCGTGGTTTGTTGTGACAGAAGAATCGAGACAATGGGTGATTGAAAAATGTTTGACTGAATTTGATTATATAAAGTATATTGGAAACAATGAATATATAATGGAGAAACAATTTGATGATATTGTTGGTGTGGTAATGCCCTGTGGTATGTTAACATGTACAGTGAGGATTGTATATGATATTTATAAAGATAAGATTGTAACCAGTTACCCAATAAACATGAAAAGATAATAGCATCTTGTATATATTAATCATGAAGCTGGAAGATTTATATTACAACTTGAAAAGCCCTGCCGCCTTCTCAGGGATAAACAAACTTTGCCAACATGCAAAGAAATATGGCTATTCAAAGCAGCAAGTTAAAGAATGGCTACAAGGACAGGATACCTATACACTTCACAAACCCAAGAGGAGGAGGTTTCGAAGGGTGAAAACAGTTACCAAAGGTCTCAATGATTTATGGCAAGCTGATCTTGCAGATATTACTCGACTATCTAGGTATAATGATGGCAACAAATATCTACTTGTGGTTATAGATGTGCTGTCCAAATTTGTCAGAGTTGCCTCTTTAAGAAATAAAAACTCAAAATTAGTATGCGAAGCCTTGGAAACCATGTTTCGCATTACCCGTCCAAATCATATTTTCTCGGATCGTGGATCTGAATTTACAAATATCACCTTCAAAAACCTTTGTCAACAGTATGGAATAATTTGCTACACTGCTCAGAATGTTGAAACCAAGGCTGCAGTTGCAGAAAGGTGTATCCGTACTTTGAAATCCAAAATATACCGATACCTTACCAAACACAATACCTATCGATATATCGACATTTTACAAGACATTGTTGATAACTACAATCACACAAAGAATCGCTATGGTTTCCGTCCAGTGGATGTAACTGTTGAAAATGAATCTGATATTTTAAACATTTTGTACCCTCCTCGAGGACATAGAGACATTTCATACAAGTTTAAGCTTAATGATGCTGTAAGAGTTGCAAGCGCCCAGTTTATCTTCGACAAGGGATACAAGAAAGTATCTCAAGAAGTATTTTATATTACAAGACGAATACATTCAGATCCTCCTCGGTATAAAATTAGCGACTATGGAAAAGAAGATATCTTGGGAACATGGTACGAGCAGGAACTTCAAAAGGTACGTGTAGGAGATACATTTAAGATTGAGAAAATATTGCGAAAACGTAGAATGAAAGATGGTACTCGTCAATATTTAGTAAAATGGCTTGGATATCCTGAAAAATTCAACAGCTGGGTGGGTGAACAAGACATGAAAAGAGTATGACCCACTTATCAATTTTTAAAATGGAGTCAATACCGTTAGAAGTACCGTTTACCTGTATTGTGTCAGGCGCAACAGGAGTAGGGAAAACTCATCTTGTGGCTCAACTGTTGCGTAAAAATCTATTTGATAAGCAATTTGAAAAAGTTGTTTGGTGTTATGGAATGATGCAACCTATGTATCATCAATTGTCAGAGGAAATGGATAATTTAACGTTTGAAGAAGGATTCCCCACCGTGGTTGAAAGGAATGAAGGACAAACACTCTACATTCTTGATGATTTAATGGAGTACTCAAATGACAAAACATTGGCAAATATGTTTACCCGAATGCGACATGCAAATATTAGTACTATATTTATAGTGCAAAACTTTTATCATTCTGGAAAGTACATGACAGAAATTTCCAGAAACGCTCAGTACTTATTTCTGTTTCCAAACCCACGTTCGAAATCAATGATTGCAACACTAGGAAGACAAATGTGGCCACACAAACCCAATTTCCTGTCTACAGCTTTTGAAATGGCAACTAATGACAAACCCTACAGTTATCTAATGATTGATCTCAAGCCCAATACACCTGAAGAATTACGTGTCAGAGAAAATATTTTTGATCAAACTGCAGTGTTCAAACCTACATGAAAAGACATGTTATCTTGATATCTATAAAAGATATGGAACGTCATTCCGCAACAATATCTCTGGCCTGTGCCTTGGTTAAAACTGACAAGAAATGTGTTAAAAGCTTTATGAAGTCTGCCCCTGTATCCATAATCAAGTCTTTGAGCGAAATTTGTTATAATATTTTATATGGCAACATTCCTCTTACTGAGCAACAGATTAAGCTGCTACGCAAACAACGTTCTACAATTTACAAACTATCATCTCTGAAGTTGTCTGATAACATGAAAAGACAACATGTTACAATGGATCTTTTAAAAACATTGATTGCAGTATGGCCAAACGATATCTGTTAGTGTCTCCCAGCTGGTTAGAGAAACAAACTCAAACTAATGGAGAACCAGTGAAAGTAAGCGTAGATACACTTGAGGACAAGCCAAAGGAAGATATTTCAAGTCTATTTTCCAAGCGCCTACAGTCCAAGGTCAAACTCCTTTCCAGTCATCTGAAACCCATAAAGCAAGATGCAAACAATCGTGTTGAGTATTCTGACGGATCTGTAGGATCAACCCTGTATGATATAGTAAGGTATTTGGTAACTGATAGCGGAAAATTTTCAGCTCCTCGTCCAATAGACATTGACCAATTTCGAACAGAGTATATGCAGGGAGTACCGAATGGGGCTCTAGGGAGAGGCAAGGAAGTACATGAAAAGAAAAGTATCGAGTGGAAACGTTTATATTGAACAATATGTCAACATCAACTACGTTTAAGATTTGTGAATCGAAAGACGGTCGAGCCTTGGCGCTATTTGCTACAGGCTATTGTCCGTTAAGCAGCGTACATGTCGCTGACTTCAAGGTGGACGATATGACATATAGTAGTATTCAGCAATATTATGAATCGGAAAAGGCGAATTACTTCAACTGCTATGAAGCAAGATATGAAATATTGATGGAACGCTCTCCCAAGAAGATAATAAATATTGGGGAAAATTTAAAATTTTTCGACCAACCAGAATGGGACAAGGTCAAGTATGACGTCGTACTTAAAGCAATGGAGGCTAAAGCCAATCAACATAACCCCACCTACGACCTGTTGATGTCTACAAAAAATGCTGTGATTGCAGAGGCCAGCAAATTTGGCAACGGTGTTGGGCTATATATAGAAGACGCAAACGTCAACGATATCAGTCTTTGGACTAAAGACAATTGGTACGGTCGTCTGTGGATGTCAGTTCGCTATGGACTTCAAAATAACCAACTTAGTGGTAAAGACTACAACCAGTAACAACATTAACTTGCTACAACTCAGCAGTGTGCTACAGCGATTACGATACAACCCACGACGTTTTCGTGCTGGAACTTTAAAGTTGTCAAGCGGAAGTGTGATGGTATGGCCAAATGGCAAACTATTGTTTCTGGGATACAAATCAATGGATGACTTGCGTTCGGATGCGAAGAATTTTAAGAAAATTTTGAAAAACTTTGGATACTGGACTGATGAATTTGAATTTGAAATTTGTTCAGTAACTGGTGTGTGTAAATGTAATGCTGCTATTGATTTAAATATTTTGTATGAAAAGCTGAGAGACGATTACACTATAACATACCTGCCGGAATTATTTCCAAGTTTGAGTTTTAGACATAAGAGCGGGACATTGTCCGTCTTTAGAACAGGGAAAATTGTAATAACAGGTGTAAAGTCTCTTGGTGATATGTATGATATTGTAAACGATATATGTAAATTAATTTTTTAAAATAAAGAGACAAAAACAACAGCACTACATGAAAAGGCTATGCTATTTATAAACAGCTTAAATGGAGATTATTGTTGTGAGAAAGTTAAATGATTTGACAGTACAGCTTCCTATACCAATTGAAGCTGATTACGTCTTTGTGATGGGTTACAAGTTATTTGGATCCATAGATAAAAATAAAATGCCTTATATGATAAAGGCAAATTTTATTGAACCTAAAATTTTAAATTGTGGTTTTACAGAAACCCTTTGTGTTTTAACTGGACAAAAAGTGGAGACTTGCTCCAAATTGAAGAATAAATTTACTTCAGACCTAGTTTTCGAGGTAACAGACAATGTAGGAAATCCGATTTCCTCGTTCGCAGATAAAGTTTTGTACTTACATTTAAAGTTTATAAAAACATGAAAAGGATTTTAGTCTGTTAATATTTAAAATAATGTCTATTAGTGTGAAGATCAACCCAGTGTTTCAAGGACAAAGGCACAAACCCAAAAGGAAGACCCTGAAACCTAAGCGAAAATCCCTCAAAACTAGGAGAAAAACTTTAAAGCGTAAAGTTGTGAGACGAAGGATTAAAAAACATGAAAAGAAATTGAAACATTTAAAATCCAAGAAAATTTTCTAATATGGAAAACAGTAATCTTGACTGGAGTCGAAAACCTCAACAACAAAACGAAATTGAGAGTTGTCAGCTTGTCGAGTTTACCAGTGTCAGCGGACAGCAGATTGAGGATGCTGCGACACCGCTGGAATTTAAGATTCCAAAGTCTGATTACCTGGTGGATATGAATCAGTTGTTTCTCAAATTCAAAGTGAAACTGATTACCAAATCGGAAGCTCAACCACCCCAAACACCAGGAAACAAAGCACCTACAAAGAAACGAGGAAAACGGCAAGCCCTTGCAGTTGTACCATGTAATCAATTTGGCTATGCAGTATTTAGTCAAGTTGACGTCAAAATCAACAATGAAATTATAACATCAAACCAAGCAAACTATCCTTGGATGACCTATATCTTAAATCTTTTACATTACTCAAGAGAAGAGCGAAACTGTCATCTTCGTACTGCTCTTTGGTTTCAAGATAGTGCTTATTCTATGGATAGTTTTGAAGACAATGAAGGCGCTACAGCTAGACAAGCCTACTTTTTCAACAGTGATGAGTGTACATTATACCTACCAGTGGTGACTTCGGTTATATTCAATGGTGGATATTTACCACCACAGACGGAAGTGTCTTTGAAATTTTCTCGAAGTGCTCTAACACAAATTATTCAAGCAAAGGACAATGCTCAATGCAATATGATCATCAGCGAACCAATACTCAGAGCAAGCCTGTTGAAGCTAAAAAGTGGTGCTTTGGACCACTATGATAAAATATACCGATCGAAGGGAGCTCTTTACCCTTGTGTTACGTACGAGTTGCGAACATTTGGTTTAGGGAAAGATAACCAAAACTTTGACTATACAGTGTTTGAGGATGATTTACCTCGAAGGATATTTGTGTGGATGGTGTCAAAAGACACCTACAATGGGAACGTGGGCAAGAACATTTACAACCTAAAGCTTCCGGAGATGTCAAAGTTTCAAGTGCTGGTCAATAATCTAACGTTACCGGGACAAACACCGCTTGTTGTCAACGCAAAATGTTGTCCTGAGGTTTATGCTAATCTGCTACATGGACTAAACTATAGGAACCGGGACCTCGGGTTCTCACCTATCGACATGTTTGGAGGGTTTGGAATATTTGCAGTGGACGTGTCTCCAGATCATTCAAGTAGCTGCGGTAGCTACATTTCAAAGGTAAAGGATGGCAATCTTAGGTTGATTATGGACTTTGCGAAAACTCTAAACGAATCTATGGTTCTGTTCGTTATGGGGGAATTTACTAAAACTTTGAAGATGACTAAAGATGATAATAAAATTGAATGGATTTAATGTTTGTGTTTAAATGTGTTTATACAATAAAAAACCAAAAAATTGCACATGATTTTAGGTATTCAATATGGATACCATACGAAATTTTTTCTCAAAGCGAAAGCGTGAGGAAGAACAAATTCGTGAGCTGAAACGACAGATTGGTGTACTACGCGAGCAGGAGGCTCTGGGAATGGACGTACCAGATACATTCCCACCAGGGTTTTTTTTCATTTTACAGAGTGCGCATTTGGCTGCGCAAATTTCAGCCGGACTGCGCTAAATTTTCAGAGATTGCGCAATATTATTAGGATTTTATTTCTTTTATATTAATTTTTTTTTTTTTTTTTTTAATACTTGAAAAATGATTTTTCGGCGTCGATATTTCTCAATATTTTATTTTTGGCCCGTTATTTTGGATTTTTCCTCAAAAATTTTACTGCGCAAATTTATGCGCAAATTTCAGGCGAACTGCGCTAAACCTAAAAAAAGTGCGCATTTGCGCAGTGATTTGCGCAAAAAAAACCCTGATTCCCACCCTCTGTGGAGTTGCTGGAACTGCGTCGGAAACGTCGGAAGAAGTAACTACACCAGTGGTCGTGTTTGAAATGGGATGTCAAGACATCCCGCACTATTGCAATGATTCGGTTTCTTGAGATCATATTTTATTTTGCATAAAATACGACTCTGCAGTCAAATATTAACACAAACATGTAAAATATGTTCCATATCTGCTTCAAGAGTACGAGCGGCACCATGATGTGACTGCAGTTCACATCTGAGGGACATTGCACTGCCGCCTCCCGGGGATACCACCTTTTGACACCGTCACCAGCACCTCCATCTGCATATCCCCTCCAAACGTCAC